>PVJS01021564.1:0-31372 GCA_004027185.1 Glis glis
ATTTACATGTAAATGTGTCTTATGTGTACACACATGAATGCACATATTCATTGATGATTACTAAACCAAAGTCTTCAGTTAAAAATGTTAAATTTGACAAAATACAGTGACTACATGCTGATGAAGTTGTCTATTGTTTTAAACAACTGAAGGTTGCAATGAGAACCTATTATTTGGACAGCAAAGACATTGGAATACTTAGGTGTTGGCATCTTTCTTCATGGTGCTACAAGCTCTGTAGGATCATTTAGCTTTCCATGTGAAGTAGGCAAGCAATGAGCTATAGAGGTGAGCTTCAGCAAATAAAGTGGACCACATTTATTATGTATTACTTTCGTCAATGATGCTGAAAAAACATAGTTTTCTTTTCCAAGAACTTATATGCCTACATACGTAGGCAAATAGGTCTATTGCTTTGAAAGTCAGTCTGGGACATTACCAGACTTGTCAATTTAAACTTTTTCTTAGATGTTGTTAGAGCACGAGATTTAGAGGCATCAGTTATTTGCTCCTAAAGATATGGGTTTTCTCTAATAAATTTCTTTTTTTCTTATAAATTGACAATAAATGCATTGTGTTTTCCATCCTTGTATAAAATAGAAATTGGTGATTATATTTTAATGAGGGCTGTAGTTTCAGTGTGTGAGCAAAGTAATTGCTGAGAAACCCTTCTGCAGTCTTATTCAAATCAGGCGAAATATCTGAACACTATACCAGAAAAATAAGAGGACAATTTTCAATCATTCTTAGTCACTGAATAAATAGAAAGGAAATTAAATTGCTCATATCACACCTTATAATTATGTCTTTCCTGCTGAGGTATCCCAAAAGGTGCAATTAAAAGATAACTATACAGAAAATAATGGCTTAATTTAATATTTAAATGGACATTCAATGATTTTGAGTATGCAGAAAGTGGATTTATTTCTCGGTTCTTCATCATTGTGACCTGCTCTGTGTATAAACCCTTCTCTGAACTAAATTATCATTAAGGAGAGGCACCTTCAGTAGACTCACAGGGTCTCTTGCTGAATCCAGGATGCAGAGAATCTCAAACTTTATATCAGAGACATGAAAGGACACTTACTTTACTCATTTTTTCTTTAGAATAACTGCATTCTACCTTTGCAAATATTAGGATGAGATAAAAATAGTAAAATGCACTTAGTTACGCTTAGTATATCAGGTTTCTATTGAAACTATATTACCACCAATATAGCGGCTGAAAACAACACGGTTATTGTCTGTTTTGTATAGTAGAAGTTCCAAATAGATCTCACTGGGATAAAGGTGTTGACAGGGCTACGCTTGTTTTGGAGGTTCTAGAAGAAAATCCTTTTCCACTTTTCCAGGTCTCAGAGGCTTCCTGAGCTTCCCAGAATCCTTCATGAGCTCCAGCCCCATCCTCTCTACTTCCAAAGACGGCAGCAGCACAATGAATTCTTTACCTGTACAGCATAGTTCTCAACTTAATGCTTGCTTTTTATTCTCATTTATGATGTTTCCATTTTATACCAGTGTGTTTAGGTACCTTGAATCTATATACATATGTACATATATTCATTTTATATGCCTATAAATTATTTTATAATTATATATTAGCTAAATACTTCCCACTATTTTCTTCAATGTTTGGTAGATTCATTTAAAATTTTTAATTAAAATACACATTTAGTATATCTGTATCTATTATTAGGTAAGAATTTAAAGAAATTTCAGATTATTTAATTTTCTTGATTAATTTATTGAGCAATTAAATTCACCTACACTAATTTGTAATTTTTGGCTACTGTATATGTCAAGGCATAAATGCCAGCTAATTTTTTTTTCAGGATCATGAAGGCAAAGGGATGATTCATGTTTTGGGCTGAATGGAATAAGAGCAACAAGAATTCCTCATACTACTCAGAATGATGTGCAATTTAAAACTTATGAGTTATTATGTTTTTGGAATTCTCCATTTAATTCTTTTGAACTCAGGTTGGCCACAGGTAACTGAAACTGCAAGAAGGGAAACTTTGGACGAGAGGGGAGGGAGTATTACACAAAATATCCACCATTTATTTATCATTTTGCTTAATGTATGAAAATGTGAGATGGTTTTCAAATTATTTTTGCTGTATTTCTTATCAAAATATAAAGTATGTATTTCCCAAGCTTCCAATATACTAAAAACTGGGGAGAAATTTAGGATATCAAATATCTGTTTGCCTGATTCTAATTTCTTCTTAGGGCTGTCCTCTTGTTAAACATGTCATATTGTTTTTACATAGTCTCATCAATTATTGTGTCTCTGGGTGCCTGACACAAGTCCACATTTGTAATTCATACATAAAGAAATAACACCATGCATTGTCAGCTTTCTGTCATTATAATGAAATTCCTAAGATATCTAACTTGTAAAAAGGAAGGTTTAGCCATGGTTTGGAGTCTCTGGTAGGTTTGTCAGATGGCAGTGGTATAGAGCACATGGTGGAGCAAACCGCTCACTTTGCATCCAGGAAGCGAAAGAGAGAGAAGACAAGAAAGAGGCTGGCGTTCCACAGTTCCCTTCTAGGGCCGGGCCTCAGTGTCCTAAGAATCTCCCATAAGGCCCCACCTCCTAGAGGTCCACAGCACCTCCCAATAGTACCAACCTAGGGATCAAGCCGTTAACACACGGGCCTTTGGGGAACACTTATCCAAACCGTACAGTAGGAATCTAAAAGTCACTAATTCCATTACTTCCATACGGTTCCATTTTCATTCTTTCACTTCTCAAATTTTTATATACATTACCACATACACAATAATATCAGACTAGCAATTATAGGGATTAATTCTCTGTGTGGTTTCTTTTTTAGCAATCCTACTAGGAGAGAAAAGAGTGGTATAGAGATTACTAATATTAATTTTATCAGATAAATCATATTTTGCTAGCATTTACCTCCCTATTCTAGGTTAGTACCTCAGCCTACTGTGAAATCATTTGCCACCAAATATTTTTAGGATTAACCAGTGTACCTACATCCAACAGATGCTGGGCACTGACATTTACCCTGCTGTTCCCTCCATTGTCATTACTGTTTCCTCCAGGTAATGTGGGTCTTTGGGGCATCCTTGCCCATTTCACTGGATTCTGCAACATCCTCTAGTCCCAGAGCTAACATGAACTTCCAAAGGTTCTTCCAGCAGGCCTCCCCACATTCTCCAAGTACCACTGTCAATGCCTGCAGGGCATCGCTAGTGATTCCTAGGTGTCTGTCATGTACCACTATAGCTATGAAGACAGCTAAGTTCTAAAGCATAATAAGGGAAAACACCTCTTTTCTCTTTGTGTAATGTACTGTGATCAGGATACCAAAGTATATTGTTTATTTTATTTTTGCGGTACCGGGGATTGAACCCAGGGGCATTCTACCTCTGCGCTACACCCCCGGCCCTATTTTTTATACTTTATTTTGAAACCGGGTCTCACGAAGTTGCGGAGGGCCTCATGAAGTTGCGGAGGGCCTCACGAAGTTGCAGAGGGCCTCACTTAAGTAGCTGAGGCTGGCCGCGAACCAGGATCCTCTGGTCTCTGCCTTCAAAGTACTGGGATTACAAGCGTGCGCCACCACGCCTGGCCAAAGTATATTGTTTATATTCCAACTTCTGATAAAGTTTTAGCAAAATATCTTCCCTTTTTAACTTAACAACCTCCCCTCCAGCTCTTTCTCTTAAACATCCTAGGCACAGACACATCCAATACCAAATTCAAGAGGGGAAACATCAAGCAGCAATATTCACTGCTTCCCTGCAAAATAAAGCTCCCCTTATACCCAGCACTCCTTTCTCCTAGGAGAACATTTAGTCCTCTGAGATTTAAGTAGTTGTCAGGCTTAATGAACTCAACAATTTTCCAAATGACACTCACAGATACAGTGTGGCCTATAACTGGCAATTCCTCCTCTTGACCACAAAAAATATAATATGAAATGTGTCAAAACTGGCATCTAGATCAAGTCTGCAGTCTGCTTTGAGGAGGGAGAGATTACGGTTGTGTGGGAGACTCAGTCATGTCTTGGAAAAGTTTGTCTTCTGGCTGAACTCAAAGAGTGATTCTGATAATTCAGGGACAGAATAGATGCTTTCCAGGGTGGATGCAATCCCATGATATGTGTCACAGAGACATTAGATAATGAAGCGTGTGTGGGAAAAAGCAAGTAGTGATATTTGCTTAGAAAATGGAGATATATCAGAATTAATTATAATAATTTGGAAAATATAAATAGGGGCTACAATAGAAAGGGGAACTTGGTAAAATTTAACTTCTTGTCTTATTGGTCTTCCTTAAAAATAGAGAAAGTTATTTTAGTATGTTACTTCTCTTTGCTATACTGTTTGTGCTGTCTTGATAAAAACAGATAAACTAAATGTTTAGAGACTGCTACCTCTTGATTGCTTTTGAATTAGGCTAAACATTTTATTTTGTTCAAAATGAATATGAGATATAGATACAGATTTTCATCTTGTATTATAGTAAGGAGCAAGTGTTAATAATTTAGATGTAGTCTTTCATGTTGATTACTTTTTCTCATTGAAAAACTATGTTTTTATTGGATAATTGTGAAAAAATTGAAGAAAATAATACAAATAATGTATCTTATCATGAGCTTCTTATAGAGTAGGTTGCCTAATTCAGTTAGTGACCATTATTATTTCCATTTTTTCAGATGAGCAAATCATGGAGCAGAGAACTTACATAATTTTTATTTATTGGGTTTTATTACAAAATTAAATTATGTTTATTGCAGAAAATTTAGTATGCAGAAATAAAAAAGAAAAACAAATTTTAACATGTTGATATACTTCCTTCCAGTTTTTACATATGAAATTCTTTCCCTCCCTTTCTTCTTTTCTTTCTTTTTAAATTTCTTTTATAGATTATAATTTATTTTTTCCAAGTCTTTTGTATTTTTTACCTTTTTATATATTTTGGATTTTTTTCATATTTTTATTGGTACATTATAGTATCATATCATAATGTAGTTCACAGTGATAGTGACATACATGCACATAGTTCTTGGTGAACTACCTCCCAGTTTCCTTCCCACTAACTCCTTCCCCATACAGGGTATTGAGATGGGCATTGGTATTCTCACATATGTACATAATGTCAATGGAAGTGATTCCTTCATTAATTCTCCCTTGCCCCATCCTCCCCTAGACCACTTCCCTTGCTCCACTAGAGTTTCTCTTCCATTATCAAAAGTCCCTCTTATATCTGATTATTCCCTAGCTTCAGCATATGAGAGAAAACATATGACCCTTCAGTTTCTGTGACTGGCTAATCTCACTTTGCATAATGTTCTCCAGGTCCATCCATTTTCCTGCAAATGACATGATTTTGTTCGTCTTTATTGTTCTTCTTTATTATTCTAGAATTCCATTGTGTGGATAACCCATAATTTTGTAATCCATACATCTATAGATGGACATGTAGGTTGGTTCCATAATTTAGCTATTATGAATTATGCTGCTATAAACATAGATATGCATATATTACTATAATACTCTGATTTCAGTCCCTTTGGAAAGACCCCAGGAGTGGTATAACTGGATCCATTCGCAGTTTTCTGAGGAATCTCCACACTGATTTCCAAAGTGGCTGCACTAATTTGCAATCCCACCAATAGTGTAGAAGAGTTTCTATTACCCTACAACCTTGCCAGCATTTATTGTTTGACTTTTTGATGATTGCCATTCTAATTGGGGTTAGATGGAATCTCAGTGTAGTTTTTATTTGCATCTCCCTGATTGCTAATGATATTGAACATTTTTCTCATGTATTTATTGGTCATTTGTATTCCGTCTTTTGTGAAGTGTCTATTTAGTTCAATTGCCCATTTCTTGAGTGAGGTTTTTATTGTGTTAAGTCTTTGGAATAGCTGGCAAAGATCTCCCATTCTGTAGGCTCTCTCTTTCAACTGGATGGTTTCCTTTGGTGAACAGAAACTTTTTAGTTTAATGCCATCCCATTTATTACTTCATTTTTAATTTCCTGAGATTTGGGTTATGTAATTTATCTAAAGTTATCTAGCCAGCAAGTGGCAGAAGGTTATGAAACATGGGTGTATGATTTCACAGTCAAAACCCACCTCACAGCAATATGCTGCCTTTCAGAGTGCCAGAGCCTCTGCATAGAAATTCAAGAATTGTCTTCTCTTTCTTCTTCTTTGCATTGTTTTCTTCTTTCCCACATTTTCAGAATTAATTTTGATGGCACTTTTTTGTGTATCTAGGGAGAGAGTTGAGAAAGATGTACTTTAGAAACCTCTTCTCTGTTCTGATTCATTTTAATGAAAAGCAACATTATCTTCTTTTTATGTCACACAAACAGCTAAAATGTAAAAGTCCTACTTTCTATACCAAATATTATCTGACATCTGTATTTTGAAGAAAGAATCAATAGTAACAACGGTTAGATGTATGAATAGAGTTACCTATCATTTCTTCTGTGCAAATCCTCCCTAGGGGACTAGATACACAAAGAAGCATAGTAACACTGCCAGGACAAAGAGCAGCTACTACATTAAAGCTGAAGTCTAATACTAATACCTTAAATCTGGATCCCTGGTAGCACACTGTTGGAGCACATGGTTTGCTAGAACTGAACAGGACATCATCTTTCCATAAACCTGAATCTCAATTTTGTAAATTTACTTTCTTCTATCTGGCTTCACAACCCAAAGTGATGACTAGTCTGCTTTAGGGGTGTATATGAGGAAGAGTGCATGGTGGGAGAGTTAGTTGGTACTAAGGCCTGAATATTTGTTCCTCACCCCCAAACTCAAATTTTTTAATCTAGTCCAAGAGGTAATAGTATTAGAAGGTTGTGCCCTTTAGGAGAGGATTAGGTCATAAGGCAGAGACTTCACAAATGGGATTAGTGTTCTTATAAAAGAGGCCTGAGGCAGTTTGTTGGTCCCTTCCTGTCTGCCCTATGGGGACACAGAAGGCACCATCTATGAAGCACAGTGCCCTCACCAGACAATGAATCTGTGGGCACCTTGATCCTGGACTTCCCAGCCTCCTGCACTGTGAGCCATAAAATTCCATTATTTATGCATAAGTCAGTCTGAGGTATTTTTGTCCTAGCAGCCAGAATGGTCTAAGACAGTTGGCTCACTTGTATCTTCTAGAGGCAAAGGACGCTGATCTTCCTTATAGTAATTTTTTATAAAACTTACAAGAGTCAGCATTTCAGGCTACAGTGACTTTGCGCATTAGTAAATATGAGTCAGTCAGTTATTGGGAATATGATTACAGAATAGAGAAAGTTATAAGAAGAGGGAACAGAGAACATCTTAACTTGCATAAAGATCAATGTTTTAAAAGAACTTAAAATATTCAAGCTCAATTGTCAGGGAAGAAATATACTAACATACATCATGTTTAACATTATGGGGAAATTTGCAAATAAATTTACTCTTTAGCTGTCTGAAAGAAAAATTTCCCAATTGCAAGGCCATATTCACTGAAATCATTATATAAACTACCACAGCAGATGGGATTAGTAAATACATTTATCTGGAGTTACATTGGTTTTAGTAGTAAAGTCCTTTTATTTATTAAGTTTGATCTTGTGTCTCAGACTTTCTTCATACCACATGGTAAAGATAAGCTGGGCATGGTGGCCCACACCTATAATCCTAGTACTTGGGAGGTTGAGACAGGAGCATGGCAAGTTGGAGGCCAGCCTCAGCAATTTAGAGAGACCCTAAGTAACTTAGCAAGACCCTATTTCAAAATAAAAAATAAAATGGGGCCAGGGGTGTAGCTCAGAGGTAGAATGCCCCTGGGTTCAATCCCCAGTACCAAAAATAAATAAATAAAACAATAAATAAATAAATAAGAAATATATACATAGGCATGTGTATACACATGCAAAATATTAATCCAGAAAGACTATATAAGAAAAAATAGTTCCTCAAGAATAAATACTATACTTAGCTCTTAGGTAAATACATTAATATTTACCTAATATATATATATATATATATATATATGCATATATGTATATGTGTGTCCACACACATATACATATATACATATATTTACCTAGGAGATATATATATATATATATATATATATATATATATGCAACAAAACAGATTCAGCCTTCTTTTATATATTTAGAAGTAACAGCTACAGGACAATATTGATTCATGTATGTTCAACCATATGTATAGTCTTCATATTCTTAGTTTATCTTAAGGTTCTCTGAGTTGAGACTTGAAAATGAGCAAATGATATTAGTGGCTATTGTCTAGGAAGCCCTCTGGTAATGATCTTATTTTATATGTAGGTGCACGTTTACTTGATTTTCTGTTTGTGGGACATTTCAAAATGTTCTCAGAAGTTAATTTGTAGAAAACTGATAATATGTAATTAATATTTGTCCATAGTGATACACATGAATTTTGTCCAGTGGGGATATAAGTCATTCCTGCTATGCAGAAAAGATAACCACAAACATCACATTTTATTGCCCTAAGGGATGCTAACCAGTTTAGCATAAAATAACATATTTGTTTCAGTATACATATATATGTGTGTGTGTGTGTGCACAAAAACATATATATATGTTCTTCAAATTTTCTTTTGAATTAGTTTGCATCTTACCTGTATACTAATTAATTCCTGAGTTGAATAAAGTGGATGAAATATATTTATTTTGTTTGCATGAGATTTATAGCTTTAACTTTTTGCAAATTATAAATTACCACACACGCACATACCAATAAATATCATACTCGACCCAAATGGATGTACTTTAATTATTAATGTTACTGGGAAGTGGTTCAGAGTGGATATCATATTCATACTTATTGGATTTCTTTTCCATTAATTCAGTGGGAAAATTTTTCTCATATATATAAGAAAATAGGATCACTTTCCACTAGATAAATGAAAGTGCAGGGTCATTATCTGCAGCCACACTGGCTGTGCGCTGCATGGCTCTGGTGGGGGACGCATTTGCCAGGACTTGAATGGGAGTGGAACCCTAGAAGTGGTACCATATGACAACTCTATCAAAGTAGAATAACAACATTTTTTGAAGACTAACTATGCTCCTGATGTTGCTTTCAATGCCTCATATTTATTAATTAATGCATTTATTTTTTATTTGATTTAGAAAAAAGTGAAAATAAAGATGGCTTAGGAGTGCCAGGAAAAGTGGGCTGATGTGACTTACATGATGAGCCTAAAGAGTACAGGAAGTATGAAGTGGTGGTGGTAGGAACACTCTTAAGACAACTATTGGGACAGAAGTATTTGTTCTTCATAATATCTAAATAAATAATTAGTTTGTATATAACATTCCAGTTGGTTTTTTCCCCCCTTGGTTTTTGCTTTTTACCCCCAAGACAATAAAAGTCCTTCTGGATGAATCTTATTTAAATAAGATAATAATAGAATTTCAAGATTCAAAGGACCTTAAAGACCATCTTATAAAGTCAATTTTGTGTCATGTTTGAATATCAGCAGGGAAATATTTTTCAAGTAGCCCTAATTCTGCTAAAACATTTCTAGCACTAAGAACCAAACTCTCAATATCCTTAGGCAATGTAGAATATCTCCAGAAACAGACAACTTTCAACCAGCTCTTTTTCAGCTTAAGCAAAATCTATTTCCATACATCTCCCAACAAAGAAGGTTTAATGTAAGCCTAATTTGAGTTCCCAGAAGAGATAACAGAGATGAGTGGAAGAAAAAAAAATCTCCAGAATCAGTAGGAGAAATGAGTGCCAGATCCAGTAATCTCAGCAAATCTCAGTTAATATAAATGAATCAGATTTATGCTGGGCACATTGCAGTGAAATTGCAGAACATCAAAGACAATAATCTTAAAAGCAACTGGAAAATAATTTACTTTGTAATAGAGAATTAGACTAAAAGCTGACCTCTTACTATAATATGAAAGCTAAAAAACCATGCAATAATATCTTCTTGGTACTGAGAAGTAATATCCATCAACATGGTATTAAGGCTCAGTGAATACATTTAAAGCATGAGGGTGAAACAAAGACATTTATAAAGGAAAAGGCTGAGTTAGTTTTCTACCAATATGTAACTATATCGACTGGACTTTAAAGGGAAAAAATCATCAGACATGCCATATTATGTCTGAGGCAAAAACACAACATCCTAGTGTCCTGCTGCAAGGGCCATAGCTGATTGTCAGCCCCCACTGCTGCCCTCTGGATGGCACCATGTTTGCCTTAGCAGCCTGGATTGATCCCAGCAAACAACCAAGCATGGTAGGCATGCCATGAAAGTCAATTCCTTTGACTTCTCAGGATCAGGGAGGACTCTCCATTATCTGTCAGCTGGAGGGAATTTTCTTGCGGCTGCTCAGCAGTCTAAGGCTATATTAGTCAGCATTCTCACAGCTATAATCTAAAGAACTAATCACATAACTTAGAGAAAGGAAAATTTATTTGCTCATCGTTTTGGGGTTCAGTCCAAGTGAGGCCAGGGACCATGGATCTCAGGGCATGGGAGGCAGGAAGCAGAGAGAGGGAGAGTGCATCATGGAGGTAGGGACAAGAGAGCAAGCCAAGGGAGGAAGAACATATATAATCTCTAAGCTGCAGCCCCAGAGACCCACCTTCTCCAGCCACACCCTACTGGCCTAGGCCACCACCCAGATAAATCCATTACAATGGACTTTTCCACTGCTGGGATTACAACCCTCATGATTTAATTATATCAACCCTGAATAATAATAAATGAGTTATTTAGGGGACATTCTATATCTAACTATAACATAGACTTTCCCTAACCATTACTTCCTTTTCCCTCTGTAATTCTTTCTAGCCTATTATTGTTGCTTTATTACAGTCTCTGTGAAAGAGTGATTGTTTACATATGATGTATCTTAGGAGAACAACCAATTGACAGTCTCCCCAGGGACAGATGGTCTATGAAGTGAGGAGGGAGACTTGGGGTTTCTGTTGGCCATGGTACAGGCAAAATAATTGGAAGAAAGCAGACCCAAACAGTGGAGAATTGGTGGGGGAAAGAGGTGAAGAATTATCTACTACAGAGCCTGCAGAATCTGTAGGTGAAGGAAAAAGCTCCATTTAAATAGGGAAGGCTCTCCCCGACACTTTTTTTTTGTTTTTTGGTAGTGGGATTGAACCCCAGTACAAAAAGCTTGTAGCATTTCAGCATTGCCTGCAATTGGACAGACAGGTCAGTTATACCAGGGGTGTTACATCTCTGAGCAACATGCCCAGCCCTATTTTATTTTGAAACAGGGTCTCACTGAGTTGCTGAGGGCCTTGCTAAATTGCTAAGTTTGTCCTCAAATCTGCAATCCTATTATTTCAGCCTCCCAAGTATGGGGATTACAGGTATGCACCACCATTCTCAGCTTTTCCCTACTTTTGATGCTTGTTTCAGTGTGAGAGAGTCCCACTGGTGCTACACTCTTGGTTTCCCTGAACTGCCACAAGCACTGTTCCTCTGGGACACCATATGATGAGCAGTTGGATAGAGGCAAAGGATGGGTGTCATTGGCCCCATTTCTTCCCCATGGCATTCAGCTGCTTATAGGAAGCTCATAGTCTGTATTTCTCCTCCACACTATGTCTTAAAGGGGAAGCTGCCACCTAAAACTCTAGCAGGGAAGCCTGTAGTATTTCAGCATCGCCTGCAATTGGATACATAGGTCAGTTTAATTGTTTTTGTTTCGTTTTGTTTTGGTTAAGAAAAGCACTTGCCTCCAAATATTCTCTAAATAGAGGTACATTCTCCAAAATCGGCTGTTTTAGTAATTAAGCTGATACTTCTTTCTCCACTTGCTTTTCATTTCTTTTTTGTCTAGTTTTTAATGAGTTTATAACTTAAATCAGGATTTGGGTAGTATTTGTAAAGCTTCCCTGAATCTGTAATGCTCAGCTCAGTGCTGGTGCATAGTAGATAATAAAAAAGAATAAACAGCATATAAGTTCAAATCTGCTATTCCTATGTAGGCTGATACTTGCATAAAATACATTGAACAGTTTTACAAGCCCCAGTACTTCAGATTTAAACTATATGCACAGGAATTGATGTTTTTCAAGCAGACACTTATTCCATTATTTCTCGTTTCTCTAATTATTCAGAGGAAAGGGGAGGATTTTTACCAGTTGCCACCTTTTGAAATTCTCATTTAGCTAAGCCCCTTGGGAAAATGCTACATTCATTTCCTGAAAGTGCTTTGACTCTTACAGTGAAATAAAATGTGCAAAGAAATCTTTTTTCCTAATTAGGTAATATCTGCTATTTAAAAGGGAAACCATAAAAATGTAATACTTTGCACTCTAGAGGACCTTGTTAGTGATACGTCTCTTGCTCAGGATGGCTGATACAAGTACTACATACACTCCAGCTTGGCTGTGTTAAAAAAATTGCATGAAATCTTCCCTTTTTTCTTTCCAGTGTGCAAATTTTCTTTAGTCCTAGTTTTTCATCACATTGTCACCAACATGGAGAATGTTCTTGAAGCCTCTGTGAATGTTTACTCTATACCCTCCTTGTTTATAGGGCTCTGGCTCCCCAGTGCATTCACATGACCACTCACCTTCCAGGCCAGCTCCGAGGCTCCACCCTGCCCTTCTTGATTTCCATGATGCTGGCATCTTGTTGAGTCCATGCTCTGCCTGTAAATAAAACAGTTCTTCTCTTCCTTTGTAGGGACCTAATCTCTTTTCTGTATCTCTTTTCATTTAGTTCCCTCTTCGAATCTTCATTTTCCCACTGAAGAGAGAAAGCTCAGCTTTCAAGTGGAGCTTGAGTGTTTACTACGCAATGTGATGACTCTCTGGTGAAAATGGGTTTTGCTTTCCTTTCAGTTTTCCCGTTTTCAGTTCAAGACATTACAGCTGATTGGACAGCCTATTTTCAAACCCCAATAATAAAATAAACTTACTGAGAATGCCAAGGCAACTGGTAAAATCTTCTCCTTTCCTGTGAATAATTATAGAAAAGAGAAATAATAGAATAAGGTTCTTCTTGAAAATTGTCAATTCCTGTTTACGAACAAGAGTGGTCTGCATGGGCAGTGGGGCTTTGTCATGGACTATAGTGAACACACACAAACTCAAGACACAGATCCATGTGAGGGATCTCTGGTCCCCCCTCCCAACCACCCAGCTCAATTCAAATTGTGTTCTTTACTCAAAACTACTAATTTACCATGTGTCAGAAACAACTTACTTCATAATTATTCAATTACATGAGGAAATCTGTCAAAATAAAACTACTTCCTTTCATAAATCAGATTAGTGACATAGAAACAGATAAATATCTAACAGGCACACTTTCCTTTCTGTTCTGATTTCTTTTCTGTTTTTTTTTTTCTATTTTTGTTCTGAGTTTTTTTCTGTTATGATTTACTACTTAAAATAGGAAAATAAATTCGTGTTCATAGATTTATGTATATCTCATTTAACCCTGACAAGAATCTTGAAAGACAGAAAATATTATTTCCATTTTTAAAATTAGGAACCTAAGCCCCCGAATTAAATAAAACAAGTCAAGTCACTTATTTATGTTCTCATGCCTTCTATATCTGTACAGCCTACCCCTCAAGAAAAGAATCGATGTCATATTGGGAATAGAAACATATGGAATCTTAATTTCACCAAAATCTTTTTTTCATGTTGTCATCATCCAAAAGCACAAACTGGGCTTATTGGCAATTTGGCAGATATGTCAATTATTAAAAATATTAAAAATATGAGTTTATGAAAAAGTTATTCAATAACTTTATTATCTTATAAATTATTTATATTAATTATACTGAAAATTACTATATTTGTGCTAGTAATCTTTATTTAATTTTAAAAGTTTAAACAAAAAAACAACCAGAAGATCAACAAAACAAAAGGATTAATAAGATTGACAATGCCGGGCATGGTGGCGCACGCTTGTAATCCCAGTACTTTGGGAGGCGGAGACCAGAGGATCCAGGTTCCTGGCCAGCCTCAGCTCTCTCTCTCTCTCTCCTTAGTGAGGCCCTCTGCAACTTCGTGAGACCCGGTTTCAAAATAAAGTATAAAAAATAGGGCTGGGGGTGTAGTGCGGAGGTACAACACCCCTGGGTTCAATTCCCGGTACCGCAAAAAAAAAAAAAATAAGATTGACAAATCCTTAGCCAACCTAACAAAAAGAGAGAAGAGACCCAAATCTCAAGGATAAGAGATGAAGATGGAGATATCACCACAGATAATATGGAAATTCAAAATATTTTTAGAAAATATTTTGAAAACTTATACTCCAATAAAATAGAAAACCCAGAGGAAATTGACAAATTCTTAGCCACCTGCAACTTACTTAAACTGAACCAAGAGGACAGAGGAAAACTAAGCAAACCAATAGGAAGCAAAGAAATGGAAACACTAAAAGGTCTTCCATCAAAGCAGAGTCCAGGCCCAGAGGGATTCCCAGCTGAATTCTAGAAGACCTTCAGAGAATAATTCCAGTGCTCCTCAAATTATTTCATGAAATAGAAAAAGAAGGAATACTACCAAATTCATTCTATGAAGCCAGCATCAACTTAATCCCCAAACCAAATACAGATACCACAGGAAAAGAAAATTACAGACCAATATCACTGATAAACATAGATGCAAAAATTCTCAACCAAATATTAGCAATTCTCATTCAAAATTACAAGAAAATAGTTCACTGTGACCAAGTAGGCTTCATCCCAGGGATGCAAGTCTGGTTCAACATTTGCAAATCAATAAATGTAATTCACCACATTAATAGAGTTAAGGACAAAATCACATGATTATATCAATACATTCAGAAAAGCATTTGACAAAATCCAACACCCTTTCATGATAAAAACACTAAGGAGATTAGGAATACAAGGACATCATAAAGGCTATCTACAACAAACCCAAAGCCAGCATCATTATGAATGGGGAAAAATCGACAGAATTTCCTTTAAGATCAGGAACAAGACAAGGGTGCCCACTGTCACCACTCCTATTCAACATAATACGCAAAACTCTAGCCTCAGCAATAAGACAGGAGAAAGGAATCAAATGTTCTCCAGGTCCTTCCATTTTCTTGCAAATGCTGTTATTTTGTTCTTCTTTATTGCTGAGTAGAGTTCCATTGTGTGTATTTCCTATAATTTTGTAATCCATTCGTCTGTTGATGGACACCTAGGTTGGTTCTATAATTTGGCTACTATAAATTGATAGCACAATTTACAATAGCCAAATTATGGAACCAGCCTAGATGTCCATCAATGGATGAATGGATCACAAAACTTTGGTATATACACATGATGGAATTTTACTCAGCCATAAAGAAGAACAAAATTACACCATTTGCAGGAAAATGGACGGGACTCGAGAATATTATGCTAAGTGAGTACACCTAGTCCCAAAGAACAAGTAGATGTATATTTTCTCTTATATGTGGAAACTAGAGAGATATTTGGCAATAAGGGCAGCATCAGATAGATGAGCAGAGACTTCAGGGGGATGACTGAGGGTGATTAGGGAAGGGAGAGGGGAGGAAGTTATAAAGAATGCAATAATAGAAGTAATGCTATGGACATATACAAAATTGCTAATTCCAATCTCAAAGACCTGTGGGATGGGGAGGAGGACCCAGTGGGGAGGGCAACAAGAGTGTGTGCATGTATTTTTCTAACACTATATACCCCAATATGATGTAAAATTACAATGCACCCAATAAAAAAATTAAAAAGTTTTTAAAAAAGCTTAAACTGGGTGTGGTGGCACATGCCTGTAATACCAGTACTTGGGAGGTTGAGATATGGTCACAGGTTTGAGGTCAGACTCAGCAATTTAGTGAGGCCCTCAGCAACTTAGTGAGACCCTAATTCAAACTAAAGAATAAAATAGGGCTGGGGTTGTAGCTCAGAGGTAGAACACCCCTGGATTTTAATCCCAGTACCACATTTTTCTATCTTTTTTAACATTTGAATCACCCTCTTCCTATCCCCACTATTTTCCTTGTTTTATATCTGTATATAGCTATGTGTGTGTATATATACATATATTTGAAATTATGTACATATAACTTTGTTTCCAGGTTTTTATCTAATATTATCAGCAGCATTTTTCTTGCAATATATGTTATTCACAACTTTCTGTTTTAAATGTATGCATGTGGATCATTGCTAACATTTAAGTTGTTTATAGCTTTTTATTATTTGAAAACAAATCTGTGGAAATCTTTGGACATGGATCTTTTCCCCTTTTGATTATTTCCCCAGAATGAGTGACCTCAGGCGGCCCCAAGTGTCAACATCTTTTTTCTGTTTGTTAGATATCACTAAATGTCCTTTTGCTTTCCGGAAAGGTTTTATACCCCTAGCAAAGTTCAGCCTCGAGCAATTTTACTACACTTTGCCAACATTAGGGAGTGCCTGTACAAGGAATTAATGAATTTGACCAAAATCATGACGTGTGACAATCTTTGTTCTTGGTTTATACTTGTTCAAGTATGTCCTTGTACTTGCTATCAAGTTCTATTTGTCTTCTGTATGTTTCCTGTTCATTTTTTCCTTTTCCCATTTATATATTGGTTGTTTACTATATTTCTATCTTTTTAGAGAGAACATTATATAGAATATGATAAATGTATTCACTCTTACATAGTCTACAAAGTAATTTCTCAGTCTGGTTTTTTTATATGTAAAAGTTTTAGGAGATTTTTTTCAATGCAATTTCCCACTCCAATATTCAGAGAGTAAATCAATATTGAAATTTATTTTCCAATTTTCTTTGACTGTATTGCACAATTACTTTAACCCTATGAAACTTTCCCTTTCAAGTAAGATGTTGCTTTAGTCACAAAGAAAATCTTGTCTTAATTTTCTTCCTTTTATTTAATAAGTCCAGCAGAACAATTTGCGAAGGAGCCAATTTGTGTATACATACCATGAAGCGTACTATGCCAAAAACATGGTAAATACCTCATCAGACTCTGCTTTGCTATTTAAACATAATTTGAGCTATTTCTTTTTGCAGTGTGTTAACATTTTTTCCAGTAAATAAATGATCAGAGATCAAAAAAACTCTTTTTTTCTTTGAGGCCCAGATGGAAAATGGCTGAAGTTCAGATTAAGTGTTTCCACCAGCTGAATGTCCAGCAGGTGAGATAAGTTCCAAACCAGAGCATGAAAGAGATGGTAGACAGAAAAATAGAAATTGCAGAGCTTACAAAAATCAATAGTGTGTTATAGTCTGTGTGAGAAGCATCAGAAGCTACTTTCAGGCAAAGTATTGGAAAGCTGTGTCCAAGAACAAATTATCCTTACTTTTAAGAGCTAAATGGCTAGAGGTATTCATTCAATATTTCTTTATTTAGGTGAGGCCTAAGTTAGCAAAGTTTGGTGGAGAATTAAGGCTGCTCCTCCCATGCATCTATTATCCACTGTGCTCTGTCTGAAATGTCCTTTCCCAGGCTTTCAGGTAATGTTTCTCTCCCTTCCTTCTAAAACAGCTCAATAGGGAAGTACTGCTATAAACTTTCACTGTTTAATCACACTCACACTGTAATTTCTTTACTTGAAGATCCTCTTCTTATACATCAATATGCATATGCTTTATATTTTTATTGGGCTATCATTATAATTATCTCTGAAGGTAGTAGACTGAAGCTAACCATTAACTGAGTCCTTGCATTGATAAATCAGGCCAAGCAATATTTTCTCTTAAAATGGCCTACTGATGTTTTGGGTTGGACTATTGGGATCATAATTTTAACTCTCCTGTTTATTTTTCTTTACCTTTGTGACTATGGATTTTGTTTTATAGAGATACATTGGAAGGTAAAAGATAATTTATTAAAAGGAGTATCGTTCATTTAAACCTTACTAACCTTGTTCTTAATGTCATATTTTTAGTTTAAGGGGATAATGGAAAGCAAAACTGAATCCAAACTTTGAAAATGTTTAATGATGCATATTTGATTGTCTTTTCTTTTCCTTTTAGAGAAAATTCTACTGAATGACCACTGAAATTACATTGGAAGCAACTGAAATATTTCTTAGATTATATAAATATTCAGAGTTGGCCAAGGATAAGCATATAAACTGTGATTCCAATTTAATTTGGAATAATTAATATTAATTTCTACTAAGGAGAGAAGAAAAAATGGTTTGCCATTAGTTTTATAACTGGTGAAATTTGTCCTTTCTTTGTATCTCTTTTATAAAATTTTCTTATATGGTTTATAACAAAAGATGCATCAAGTAATAATGCAAAAGAAATAGAAAATCAAAACAAAGGAAGATGGAAATACAAATGCCAGCCATAATATTTAACATTATTTTAAATTTGTCTCTGAGCTTCCTCAAAATTATTCCAAAGGGGGAAATCTGGTTTGCTGCAGGGGTCAGAATTTTGAAAGATAAAAATCAAACCAAACCCAAGGGAAAATAAAAACTTCACTAGAATAAAATAATTTTTAAAAGTTATCTCCACCCTGGTGTATACTAAGTGTTTTAAAATTTTAATATATAATGAATCTCCATTGTCTTCCTTGAACATGGAAAAATAAAGTATTTTAGTGCACATGCATACACACATATATTACATCATATTCTGTCTTCCTATATTGAAGAAAGTAGTTTTTAATCTGTCAATGATATTAAGGTAGATCCATATATATGCTATATACATCAATGTATGTTTATATATATAATTTTTCCTACAATAATATTTAGATGCATTAATTAGCCACCATCAAAGCTATGTAACAATTTCTGGAGTATCTGGTAAACTATTCTTTAGTGGCTTTACACAGATGTTTAGGGTTTTTTTCTCTTTTGTAAATTCAAAGCATAGATCATGGGTAGTTTATTCTTTCATTGCTCAGATTCTCAAAGATTTCAGTGCTTAGATTCTCTAAAATAAAGAATTCTCTGGTAGCTATAACATTGGAAAGATCACTTTCCCTTAAAACAGAAAAAGAATTGCTTCTGGGAATCTGACCTCCTATTTTATTAAAACTTGTATCACAAAATTCTGCCACTGGTTTGCAGTGAATATCTATAAATGGTTTAGCTGTCATGCTTCAAATGAAATCTGTCAGTGAATCCATCATGCTGTATGATACTTTGCTTCAAAAAATAAAAAAATAAAAGGCTCTTGGATAATCCCTTCAAAGAAACTGTTTCTTAAAATTATGTAGGCATTCCCTCAGTCCATATTAAAGATACTCAATTTGCAAATATTGATTCTTACTTAATTTTTAATTGTTCTTTCTTATAGTGGACCAAATGCATTTCATTTTTCTTTTTAAACCTACAAGGGCATTTGCAATAGTTTATAATTATGGGACGGTTATTTTTCATAGCATTGCTTTTAGCAACACAATTTAGGAAAAAAATGAAACATTCAAAATTGTGAAGTATTGGTTAAATAAAGTTAATATTCATCTAATAAAATGTTTTGAATTTGTTACACGGACTTATATTCATGCAAGAATATCTAAAGGCATAATGTTTAATGATTAAACAAAGAAAAAAATAGTAATTTTTGATATGATACCAAGTGTGTGTGAGTGTGTGTGTGTGTGTCTGTGTGTGTATGTGTATATGTGTAAAGATATTTATGAAAAAGGCCAAAATTATATTAACCAAAATGTTGATTTAGCTACGGCTAGTTGGTGAGATTTTTGATTAACAATTACTTTCTTCATTGTTCTTTTCTTTAGATGACAAATAATTTTTTTGTACCTACAATAAGAGGATCATTATTCTGGCCGGGCGTGGTGGCGCACGCTTGTAATCCCAGTACTTGGGAGGCGGAGACCGGAGGATCGGGGTTTGCGGCCAGCCTCAGCTTCTTAGTGAGGCCCTCCGCAACTTTGTGAGACCGGGTTTCAAAATAAAGTATAAAAAATAGGGCCGGGGGTGTAGCGCGGAGGTAGAATGCCCCTGGGTTCAATCCCCGGTACCGCAAAAAAAAAAAAAAAAAAAAAAAAAGAGGATCATTATTCTTTAATTTTAGGAGCAAATTGATTTTGGAAAATTCTGAACTTAGAATACTTGCTGAGCATGGATGTCATATCAGAAAGCAAAAATCATTCTGCTGGAGAAGATGAGGGCCATATGTTTGTTTTTAGGAGTGAGGGGAGCCGGGTGTGGTGGCGCACACTTGTAATCCCAGTACTTTGGGAGGCGGAGACCGGAGGATCCGGGTTCGCGGCCAGCCTCAGCTCTCTCTCTCTCTCTCTCTCTCTCTCTCTCTCTCCCTCTCTCCTTAGTGAGGCCTTCCGCAACTTCTTGAGACCCGGTTTCAAAATAAAGTATAAAAAATAGGGCCGGGGACGTAGCGCGGAGGTAGACCGTCCCTGTGTTCAATCCCCGGTACCGCAGGAAAAAAAAAAGGAGTGAGGGGGAAGGGTGTAAAAATGAAGTTGGGGTGAGGGGACGGGAGGGTCTGATAATCTTAAGAGATTGCATGTGCTACAGGGTAAAGTGACTTCTCACAACTGAAGACCAGTTAACCAGTTAGTGAAATCCTCAGTGAGTTTATACATCTATTGCATGAGGCGAAGAGGTCAGGGTCTTCAATCTTGAATGCCAAAGCCACATCTGAGGGTTCAGGAGCCATGAGAACAGAAGAACTGAGGAGAATCTCCACAGTTTAGAGTTAGTGATTGGAGCCTCTGCTTTCTGACCTCAAGGTTGGAAGGGCCTCATCTATCACCTAACCACACTCTGGGATATTATGGTGGCTAATTTTGAATGACAACTTGACTTGGTTTAAAAATGTCTAGAAGCCAGGTGTGGTGGCACATGCCTATAATCCCAGGATTTGGGAAGCTGAGACAGAAGGATCGTAGGCTCAAGACACCCCCAGCAACTTAGCAAGACTCTCAACGGCCTACCTAGCTAGATCCTGTTTCAAAACCAAAAATTTAAAAAGGGCTGAGGGTATATCTCAGAGTCTCAGAGGTAGAATGCCTCTGGGTTCAATCCCAGAACCCCCCCACCCCCCCACACACACACGCAGGATGCCTAGAGAACTGGAAAATCATTACTTTTGGGTATATCTGTGAAAGTGTTTCCAGATAAGATTGGCCTGTGGGTCAGCAGACTAAGTGGGAAAAATCACTTTGAACATGGACCACCATTAAATTGGCAGGAAGACTGGATAAACAAAAAAGAAGGAAAAAGGGGAAAACTCCCTCTCTCCTTTCTTCTCTCTTCTCTCCTCTCACTCTCACTCTCCTGGACCAGGCATGTTTGCTGCTGCTGCTGCTGCTGCTGCTGCTGCTGCCTTTGAACGGCCAACTCAAGGTTCATCTGTCTTTGGATTCTGGGATTTGTGCCTTTGGCCCACAGGGAGCTACTGGGCACTTCATCCTCTGTTTGGGGGCTGCCTCACTGCCCTCCCTCCTCAGTTCTGAGGATTCCAATTTCCTGAATTGAGCCACGATGGTGTCCCTGGCTCTCCAGCTAGCAGGTGTCTCTTGTGGAGATTGTCAGCCTCTGGGGAGGTGTGAGCTACCCTAATAGAGCCCCTCTGTACAAATATCTATTCTGGCTATGTTTCTCTGGAGAACCCTGAATAGAGCAGAGCTCATCTAGGAAATATGAACTAAAAGTACATGTGCAGACGAAATGTGCACACCAGGCCAGTGGGTGTGCAGTGTCAATGTGGCTCCCGAGGGAGTGGAGAAAAGCCCTGCATAGGTCATTATGGTTTAGAGAACACTCTCTAAAGACAGGGAATATGTGGTAATGTACATAGCTTTGAGGAGAGCTTGTTATAGATAAAGGAACCATATAAATTAATAAAAGTGACAAAATCCATGAAGTTTCCTCATGAAGAAGCAAGAAAGAAAGCATCATGCATCAAGAGATACAAAATATTTCTTTTACAGATGAGTTTTTCATTGGTGAAGAAGATCTATGGCAGATATATAAGTCCCAAATGGTCCCTGGTCTGCTATAAAGATAATAATGAACCCTGTAGAAAATGAGCAGCTATCATGGTTTTGTTTATTCAGCAATCCTTAAGGTATTTCTCTGTGAATATATAGAGACACTCACAAGTAATGGTGTGCCAAAGCCAGGAGAGAAAGATTTTGAGTTGAAAACAATATATAGTTGATCCTTCATATCCTTGGGTTATACATCTGTGGAATCAAACAACCTGAGATGGAAAATTATTAAAAAACAAAATGTGGCTGTACTGAAGGTGTACAGACTTATTTTCTCATCATTATTTCCTACATGAAAGTATCACAACCATTTACATAATATTTACATTGCATTAGGGAATATAATGAATGAGTAATCTAGAGATCATTAAATAATACAGGAAGATGTGCATATGTTATATATAAATATGCAATTTTATATAAGAGATTTGAGCATCCATGGATTTTGATATCTGTGGAGTGGGGGGACAGGATCCTGGAACCAAGTGCCCATGGATACTGAGGGATGACTATACCACAAAATGTTACAAGGTTGTCAGGACTCAATGGTGGAGAAGAAAAGATGGTGGATAGGATTTTTTAAGGAATTATCTCTAAGAATTATAAGTAATTACAAATTTAGTAACATATCTGGCTCTTTCTGAGTAGAATGCCTTATGATACTCCCATTGGTATTAATAATACAGAGAATCTCAGAAACTTTGAAACCTACATTCTAACCACACTCTTTTTAGAGGTAGGACAAAAAACCTGTGCCTATTGTTCAATTAAACTTTTGCAGCAAATGACATATAGACTCAATCTCAATATTAGTGAAGCTGCTTCAGAAAGGAAGGGAAACAACATTAATTCCCATCTGGGAAAAACTCACAGTAGAGCTGGGACTGCAGGCTTCATTCAGACTTGGGAGCTGGATGGCATGGGAACATGCAGCCTCCTGAATTTAAACACACAACACAACAAGCAAGAAACCCCAGGCAGTGGAAGTAAGGAGGTCTCCACCTCCAGTCAGGCAGATTCCTTGAACAAGCTCCATGACCCGGGCTGAGATGATGCCCATCTATTTGCTTGTAACATGGGGATATTATGAGCCACAGGGATTTTAGGAGCAATGGGTAACTACACAGTGACAGCTAGCAGGCTGATGCTTGTGTGGACAGGTGCAAGAGGAGCATGCTTTTAGATGGGCTTTGGGCTCTGGTCACCAAAATGATTAGGTCCCAAGGATAAGTGATCTCTAGGTAACACAGTTGGAAACTGGAACCTGGGTTCAAGGAGAGAGTAAGGAACTCACAGTGCATACAGAACTTTGGGCCTTGCTTTGTGAAGAAGATAGTGTTTCAAAAGACTCTAAATGGGAGCCAGGCATGGTGGCATATTCCTGTAGTCCCAGTACTTGGGAGGCTGACAGGAAAAATCTCAGGTTTGAGGCCAGTGTGTGGTAACTTGGCAAGACCCTGTTTCAAAATAAAAAGTTCTCGGGGTGTAGCTCAGAAGTAGAATGCCCCTGGGTTCAACCACCAGTACTCTCAGTGTGAATTTATTGATTACTTTTACTCTTTTAATTCTGAAATCATGACTCTAAAGACTTATGTTTGAATTAAATACCTCAGTATATTTTCAGTCATTCTCCTGGCCCATAAGACACTTGTGTTGTATGGAAGAAAGGGAGCTGCTTATTGATCTTGAATGCAGAGAAGGACTACTGAGGGCAAAGAGTACCCCCAAAGAGGAAGAGAATAAACCACAGGGAACATTCTGGAAACAATACCCTTCTGGGGCCACAAAGGAGAGCCCTGCCCAGCCCCAGATTAGAAGGAAAGGAGAGACTCTGGGCTAAGCAAGTGGACTTGTGTGTCACTGGGCTTATTTCCTCACCTAAGGTTCAAGTAGAGAATTAATAAAATAGATTTGCAAGGAGCTATAACTGTTTTGCTCACAGGAGAATGTAATGAGGGAGAAAATTGAGTTCTTATGGCTGGAAGGAGAAAGTGGCTTAGGGAACATCGTCTTTGTTTGGAAAATGCGCTGATTAGAGCACTTGGGAAAATGAGTCTCTGTGGGGCAAAGACATAACCTGACACTGGGAGGTCAGGGATGGGAGGAACCCGAGGAGGAGCAGCAGGAGAAGGACAATCCGCTATGTCAGGTGACTCCCGGCTTCTACCCCCAAATCTGTCTTAAAGTTATTAAGTTTATAGAATGCTTGGTACAGAGTTTACGTATGTGTGTGTACTGATCAACAGGAATAAGGATTAGCATGAGATAAAACAGAAAACATATATCAAAAATAAGACTGAGGGAACCACAGAAATATATACTTCTTTAAATTAGCATATTTTTGTGGGAGCAGCATTTTAAGGCTTTGCCATGCTATAAAATCGAAGGTTTGAGGCAATCCTAACCAGATTTAATAAACTGAGAAAACCCCCATATTACATCTAGGTTAAGCCTAAGTGTAGGTGTATAGTCTATTTTGGAAAAAATTCTAGGCAAAATCTACTTTTAAAAAAATCAAGTAGTGCTCAAACAAGGTCCAATTTCGTGGAAAAAGTTATCAGTTCATTCATTTATTCATCAAATATTTATTGAACGTCTACTATATGCTAGCACTATTCTAAGTTCTGGATATTTAGCTGAGGATGCAGATAATAGAACTGAAAACAATCTGCAAGTTATGGATTTTTATACATTAGCAGATGTGTAGCTGAGAGACCAAGTGCTATTGGTTGTCCTGTTCTGTACTTTAGAAGTATTAAAAAAGGCAAATTTAAGATTGTTGCACCTTTGGTCTTTAATATTGACACCAAATCTGGACATAAGCTGAATGTCCCACAATTCATTTCTATACTGACACTACCTGTAGTTAAAGCATAGACCACAAGTTAAAAGCAGGGTCTTTCGTAAGACTATCCTTACTTCAGACTCCAGCTCTAAGTGGGGTCCACAGGAGTCTTTATCTGCTTGTGCTACAATAACAAAATACCATATATACTAGGTGGCTTAAACAGCAGAAACTTATTCTCTCATAGTTCTAGAGCTTTTAAAATCCAAGACCAAGGTGTAGCCTCTTTGCAACTTGCAGATGGCCACCTTCTTGCTGTGTGCTCACATGTAAGAGAGTGAGCACGAGAGCAAGTTCGCTGGTGTTTCTTCTTATAAGGGCACTAGTCCCACCATCAGGACTCAATCCCTGAGCCTCATCTATACCTACTGGCTTCCAAAAGCCTCACCTCCAAATACTGTCACCCTAGAGAATAGCACTTCAGCATATGAAATTTGGGGTGGTGCGATTTAGTTCAGACTACCAGGTTACCTGTACTTCTTTTTTATTTGGCTAAAAATTGCAGGATTCTCAGCCCCTGCCCCCCGCCCTTTTCAGTTTCAATAATTGGGTATAAATACAGAACCCACTTAAAGAGCTGTATTTAGGATTATAGTTTTATAAAAAGTATACAGTGTGAAAGAAACACACAGGACAAGGGCAGGGTGGACACAGAGCTCTCTGTCCTCTCCTCATGGGTGCTGGGCGTCAATCTCCCTGAACATCAATGTGCTCGCCAGCCTGCAACTCCACTGAGCCTCCCGCCCATAGTTTTTATTCGAGACTTTATTACATAGGCATAGTTGATTAAACAAACCATTGGTCATTCATGATTGAACTCATTCTCCATTTCTCCCTTCTCTGGAGATTGGGAGGTGAGGCTGAAACTTTCAACTCTTTAATCACATGGTTTGTTTTTCTGGTGACCACCCCCATCCTGAAGATATCGAGGGGTCCACCATGTGTGCTATGGTCTGTATCCGTGTCCCCTCTAAAGCTCCTGTTGAAACTTAATCCTCAAGGTTATATGCTAATGATAGTTGGAGGTGGGGCCTTTTGGAGATTATTAGGATTAGATGAGGTCATAAGGGTGAGATTCCATAATTGCCTTAGTGGTTTCATAAGACTAGGAGAAGAGGTTTATGTTAGAAAGTATGGCGCTCACCATGTGAATCTCTGCATCATCTTGGGACTGGGCAGAGATTTCCCACCAGCAAGAAGGCTGTCACAATTTGCAGGCCTTTGGACTCCCCACCCTCCAAAAGGCTAAGAAATACATTTATATTCTTTATAAGGAACCCAGTCTATGGCATTCAGTTATAGCAACAGAAAATAAATAAGATAATGAGTTATTTAGTTAGCATAAACTCAGATATGGTTGAAGGATTTAGTTACTTCTGTAACTCATGAAATTCCAATTGTTTTTTATCTCCATGCCAGGTATCAAGGGACAAACACTAATTTTTTTTTTTTTTTTTGCGGTACCGGGGATTGAACCCAGGGGCGTTCTACCTCCGCGCTACACCCCCGGCCCTATTGTTTATACTTTATTTTGAAACCGGGTCTCATGAAGTTGCGGAAGCCTAAGTAGAGAGAGAGAGAGACAAGGAGAGACAGAGAGAGCTGAGGCTGAACCCGGATCCTCCGGTCTCCGCCTCCCAAAGTACTGGGATTACAAGCATGCACCACCACGCCCGGCTAAATATTTATTTTTTATTGAATCATGAATACAATGCTAGAATTAATCCCCCAGGCCACACCCCATTCCACAGCAGCTGGAGGTGAGCAGATCTAAGATGGGCTCAGCTAAGCAACTCAACCTCTGCAGAGAAGGGTGGGTAAGAAGTATACAGTCAGGTTTCCATGCCTTTCCTATAGCGGCTGCTTCATCCCTTCCAGACATACACCATTAGGAAGATTTTCTCGACTCTCTTACGCTGCCCTAAGTCTTACTTGTGAGCATCTTACTGGAGCAGAATATGCAAATGGGTGTAATTTCCTCTTGTTTCTGATGCTAGCCTTCACTTGGTCTCTCCAGAGGCTCTATCTTAATTTAGATTTGATCTGAAATTTTAGCCCTGAAATAGATTACTTGTGGCTAATCTTTTAATTTTTAGTCTACAGAGCTTATTCACATACTTTTTAAAAAAACTGATTCCAACATTGATCCTCTAAGACTGGCATGGTAGCCTTATTAGTACAGTTATTTTCACTAACGATAGTGTTCTTTATATATACTATATATTTCTCAAACAATCTCAATGAGTTGTGCACGGTGTCCTTTGTGTCATGTTCCTATGGCCCAGTGTTCATTACTAAATGATAAAAGGAGCCACTTGGTAGATAAAAGGGAGAGCCAAAAAAGCATTTATGTTTCTTTGCCCTGCAAATAAGGTATCTTACTTTCCTCTTCCCTCAATATCAGTAACCATCCATTTTAACTAGAATAGGTTTTACTCCAGCCAAGCACTAATATAGAATTCCTCAAACTTTACGGCACATAAGAAAACCCTAAACTACTAAACTACTAAAAATGCAAAACTAGGATCTATCTCCAGATTTTCTGATTCACCGGAGAGAGAAGGAACAAGTGCATCAAAAAAGTATACTTCTACCACCCTGAAACCCATCGAGATGTATGATTACAATGCACCAATAAAAATAAAATAAAAAAGAAATGTTTCTATGAGGAAGTGATGTTTGAGGTGAGCCCTAAAAATTAACTGTAAGTGGAGACTACATGAAGGGGTAGCATGAGAATGAAACATCCTGTTAGAGAACAAGTGTGTCCAAGGACCTTTAATGAGATGATGGTTAGGAAACCGATAGGCTTATTTTGACTAGAATGCAGTGAGCAGAGGGTAAAGTAGCACCAGAACACACTAGCGAAAGAATCGGGGTGTTGTGAGGCACAGTCTTTTAGACTAGAGAATGTTGTGAGCTGGAAATATCATTGAAATACTTAAGCAGGGAAGCAGAATGGTCATAGATTCATTTATTTTTCACAGATTCAGTCTTAAAAGCTCATTCTTATATACCCCCAAATCATATATATTGTAAATAGTTCATGATAATAATTTGATAATTTAAATAAAATGGATACAATTCTCAAAAAGTACAAATTACTATGACTGAAAAAAGATGAAGTAGGAAATCTGAAGAGTCTTAGTCTAAGTAATCTTGAAGGAGAAATAACATCTATAGGACTTATACCAAGTATTAAGAATCAGACAAACTATAACACATGATTAAGAAAATCTAATATTGAATCAAAGACATATAAGCTCAGTATTGGCAAAGAAATAGACCCATGCATACATGGTAATCAAAATAATGACAAGGGTAACATTTGTTGAATTCACTGATGGAAAGGCTGTCTTTTCAATAAATGTTGAATAATTTGATATCCATCAAGAAAACAGATTTGTTGTGGTTCCCTACCTCATACCAAACATACAAATCAGTTTTAGATAATTTGTAGATCTAGATCTAATAGGTAAAACAACGTCTTTCAAGGGGGAAATTGCGATTTTAGAGCATACCTATATTCTTTTAAATGACACATAAACTATCTACCATAAAAGGAAAAAGATAGATTGAACTATATTAAAATTAAGAAATTATGTTTCTAAAAAGTGACCATTATATAGGTAAAAATGCAGCTCTTGGAATGAGAGCAGATATTTGCAATATTTATGTCTGACAAAGAACTTAATAACATCTAGAGAACTCCTCCAAATCAGTTAGTAAAACCAGTGGACACAATAAAAGATGGGAATTTCAGAAAAGAAGATATTCGAACAACAAGTACACATAGGAAAATGTGTTTAGCTTCCTTAGATGTCAGGGAAATGCAAGTTGAAACTACCATAGATATAACCACACATCCTTAAGGGTGATTAAAGAGAAACAAAAAGACAATATCAAGGGCTGCCAAATGCTTGAATTGACTGCAACTTTCTTTTACATGCTGTTAGTGTATATTAGTACTAAACTTGGTAAACTGAAAGTATATAGCAAAACTGAATAAATGTACCATCAAGTGTACTTTTAGGTGCATATGTAGTAAGTAGCAAGGCATGCATGCGCTCTTCAAAAGATGTTAATAGACATGTTGATGGCAGCACTATTACATAATAGAGTGGAACTGAAAACTCACCAAATGCCCATGATACAAAATGGACATTCATGGGTAGATACATATACATTAGTATATTCACAAATAAAATGTAATAGTACAATATATATATATGTGTGTGTGTGTGTGTGTGTGTGTGTGTGTGTTCATATATAACACTACATAGCAACTGCACATAATGATCTCAAATTATTTTATAATCAAAATGCCCAGCAAAAACAAACCAGACCACAAATTACGCATTCTATATCAATTCATTTATATAAAGCACAAAAACAGGCACAACTAAACATTCTATAGGTGCCAGAGATATTCCGGGGTGTGTGTGTGTCTGTGTGTTCCTGGAGATTGAACCATTCTATTGCTTATCTACCCCCCAGATGTTTACTTTGTTTTTATTTTGAAACAGGGTTTTACGAAGTTATTGTACCCTGGCCTCAAACCTGTGATCCTTTTGTTTCAGTCTCCCAAGTATTGTTTCTTGACTTGTGATGGTTATATGAGTGCAGTTTGTGAAAACTTATTAAGTGGTGCACTTATGATATTTGGACTTTTGTGAGTGCATGTTATACTTTAATTAAAGTTAAAGTAAAAATAAAGTGCACATTAGCTGCTCATAAAGAATTTATTTGAGAGGCTCAAAAATAGAAATGGGGAGACCAGTTAGGAGGTTATAATCCTGGCAAGAGATGGCAATAGCCCAGGCTAGGAAGTCTAAAGAAATCATAAAAAGTTTCCTAATTGTCATAGCAAGGAGTATGAAAACGAGTTAAAGAAATGTAGAAAGCAGTTTTTAAGAGATAATAATTGTACATTTATGCTTGTATCCATTCATTTTGTATAATTTTCTCCATCCGTATTTAGTTATCCAGGTATCAATGACAAAAATGCATGCAGTTGATATTGTAAGTAAAGGATGGAGAGTTAGGTGTCTTTATAGTATTAGGAAGAAAGTACTTGTATTTGTAAATAAAGACTTGATTTCCTGGAAATGATAGGTGTGTGGCTCCATCAGCAACTCTATTGTATTGTTCACCTTCTCCCAAGTTTCCTTCCAGATGCCTGGGTGACTGACAATTTTCCTCCTTGATATTCCAAATGGCCCCAGACCTTGGAGTTATCTTAGACTCTTCTTTTTCTCTTGCTTTTCATTTTTAATTCATTATCTTGGGTTGACTTCTTCAAATTCTCCCTATTTGTTCTTCTTACAGGAAAAAGATGATTGCAAAATGCCTGTGTTTAAAAACCCAGTATTTCAATGCTAGATAATACCACCTCTCCCTTAAAAACTGAGTTTATGACTTACACTTTCTGACTTTAACATGTGGTGTAGTTATGTTTGAGATGGTAAAGGAAACAGAATGCGTAGCTCCTCAACAATGCAATAAAGGAGTTTTATACTACATTTCTTCTTTGGGTTTTTAAAACTAATGAATAGTTAGTTCATTCCTAACTAATGAAATGGAGATAATGCAGGCTATAATATTCATGGAAACATTTCATTCAGAAACCACGTGATAGAGAATATCTTTCTAATATGCATAATAATCTGGATGGCATATCTGAGATGGAATGAATTTGCAAATTCCTTGTCCTGTGTGAAGCTATCCTTCTACAGTTCAGTTATGCTAAAAATGCCCATTAAATAAAATAACTTTTATGATGAGCCTATGATGCTCAAAACACTTAGGCAGATATTTAGGAAAATTAATTAATTAATTACATATGGTCTCAATTTTTAAGAACCCTATGTACTTGGATTCTTTATAAAATATATATGCAATAAGGCTTAGATTTTTTTCCAAAATATGTCCTACCAGGATTCCAGGATAGAGGCTGTGAAGTTCATTGTAAACTGTGCATACATATTTATTAGAAAGGTGGGGGGTGATTAAAAGCTTCTTTTCGGACAAAATGGTGAACTAATAGTGGCTGATTCCCACCCACAAATATGACCTGGCAGATATCCCAGAAGCAAGAGAATGTTTGATTTATCCCAGAAGCTAATAGTTAAACCACAAGAAGCTGTTGATTCACTAGATGGTATGGGGTCCTAATGTATATCCAGGAAATGGCAATCTGAGTAGAAAGGAGAAGGCGTCAAACAAAGCCCCTTGGCAGCTATTCTGAGTGTTCCCTGGTCATTTTTTTAATATGTTTTTATTGGTGCATTGTAGTCTCACGTCACAATGAGTATCAGTTTGGTGTTAACATACATGCACACAGCTCTTGGTGTCCCTCCCCCCCCGCCTCCCCCCCACATGTAACACTGAGAATGATGTTGGTATAATCTCATATGTACACATTGTTTATGAGAGTAATTCCATAGATTCACTTCTTTCTTGCCCTTCCCCTTACCTTGTACCCCTTCCCTTGCACCTCTGAGGATTCTCTGTTGTCATTGGAGTCCCTTTTGTGTCCCCACTACTCCCTAGGTTGCATATATT
>PVJS01021565.1:0-31374 GCA_004027185.1 Glis glis
AAAAAAAAAAAAAAAAACCAGTTACAGAAGGAAAGAAAGTATATGTAGTGGAGTGAGTTGAAGTGTGACTGTTTAGAAGCATTCTCATCCAACGACCAAATAAACGTGTCTGCACAACAGATGAGGATTTTTCTGCCAGTGGAGAGAAACTGGGGAAAGGAGGACAGGGTTAGGAAGGAGAGAGAAGGCTGGGGCAAAGAGATAGCTTTATATTTTCTTAGTCTCACGGGGCTCCTGATGTGGCCCTCCAGCACATCACAGTATTGTTCTTTATTAAGATTAAAACTCCAAGCCAGGTGTGGAGGAGCACGCTTGTAATCTCAGTACTTAGAAGGCTGAGACAGGAGGATCGCAGGTTCGCGGCCAGCCTCAGCAACTAAGTGAGGCCCTCCGCAACTTAGTGAGACCCTATTTCAAAACAAAAAAATTAAAATAGGGCTGGGGTGTAGCTCACAGAATACCCCTGGGTTCAATCCCCAGTAAACCCCCCCCCCACACACATACAAATCCAGCTGGGTGTGATGGCATACACCTGTAATTCTGGTACTTGGGAGGCTGAGACAGGAGGATCGCAGGTTCAAGGACAGCCTCAGCAACTTAGTAAGACCCTGTTTCAAAATAAAAATGAAAAGCCAGGTGTCGTGTTGCACATCTGTAATCCTGTACTTGGAAGGCTGACACAGGAGGATTGCAGGCTTGCAGCCAGCCTCAGCAACATAGCAAGGCTCTCAGCAATTTAGTGAGACCCTGTTTTCCAAATAAAAAATAAAATAGGGCTGGGGGGTGTAGTTCACAGGTAGAATGCCTTGGGTTCAGTCCCCAGCAAAACACACACACACACACACACACACACACACACACTCATGTTAGCAAACAGAAATTGGGTTACCATTTCTTTTTCAAATCGACAAAGATAAAGCATAGGGGTTTTTTGTTGTTGTTCAATAATACAGAGTGTGAAAACATTGGTAATCTCATATACTTATGATGGAACTTTTTGGAACTGAACTTTGAAAGTATGTAACATCTTAATACCCATCTCCTGTTTTTGTGTTTGTTTTGTACTGCTGACCTCAAGCCTGTGATCCTCCTGTCTCAGCCACCCACGTACTGGGATTACAGTACATCAGTACAGTACAGTACAGTACATTACGCCACTGCTCCCGGCTCTCATCCCACTTTTTGTATTTACTTATTTTTTGCGGTACTGGGGATTGAACTCAGGGGCATTCTACCTCCAAGCTACACCCCCAGCCCTATTTTATTTTTATTTTGAAACAGGGTCTTGCTAGGTTAATGAGTCTCACTACTTGCTGAGGCTGTCCTCGAACCTGTGATCCTCCTTTCTTAGCCTCCCAAGTACCACCTGATCTCATTTCCTTTACTACAGTATTTCTAGGAATGTATCCCAATAATTTTATACACCAAGACTAGTATGTTCATTATTCCCACTTGCAAAAATGAAAATAAAATTGGCAACATGGATTGGCTAAATAAACTGGAACATGCAAACAAGTGAGGTTATGTAGACATGAAAATCTTGCTTACAACTGGGTGCATGTCTGCAATTCCAGTACTTGGGAGGCTGGGACAGGAGGACCACAGGCTCAGCAACTCTGTAACCTGAGGCCCTCTGTAACCTAGGGAGACCATGTTTCAAAATAAAAAAATATGAAGGGCTGGGGGCATAGCTCAGAGGTTCAATTCTCAGTATCCCCCCCCCCACACAAATAAAAAATAAATAAAACTAAAATTAAAAAAGGGGCTGAAGGTGTAGCTCAGTGGTAGAACGTCCCTGGGTTCATTCCCTAGCATCACACACAGCACCACCACAAACACCAACCAACCCCCCCAAACATACATGCTTATATAGAATATTTGATATGGAAAACTGCCAAGATGTTAAATGGAGAAATAGGACATTAGAACTGCATATATGATTTCATTTTCTGTAAAAGATGGTATGTGTAGAAGAGTGAAAGTAAAATGCATAACAATGTGAACAGGTGTTTTCTCTGCTTAATGAGATTACTGGTAGGGTATTTTCTTTTTTGGTAGTACTGGGGATTGAACTCGGGCATCTACCTCCGAGGTACACCTCCAGCCCTTTTTAGTTTTGAAACAGGGTCTTGCTAGGTTACTGAGAGTCTCACTAAGTTGCGGAGGCTGGTCTTGAACCTGCTATCCTCCTGTCTCAGCCTCCCAAGTACTGGGATCACAGGCATGCGTCACTACACCTGGCTCCCCTCACCCCGTTTTGGTGCTGCTGGGGTCTTGTGCATGCCAGGTAAGCACTCTTGGTGGCGTATTCATCTATCTTGAGAAAACAATTCCCAATAGTCCTAAAGACATTTATTCAGAATACTTTTATTTTAAAAGGAATTTAGAGATTCGAGTTAAATCAGCAGAAATGTGCAATATAACATTCCTAGTGTTCGTGTAAAGAGAGAAGGCTAAATAGCACAGAAGATCTGATTTTGCAGCAGGGTGGGCAGAGCAAGTAGTCTATGGCTGAGGGAAAGGGCAATTCAGAGTTGTCTTTCAATTCATCTTGCTACTTCGCTAGTAAGGTCTGACACTAGACACCCCAGTTGGCATCTGGGCTTCGCCTCCATCACTGGGGCTCCAGTTTCTCCAGGGTCTTGCTGAATAGTGGTTTTACTTGGGCATATAAACACTTTAGACTTACCTTTTATTTGATCCTCCGTTTGGCTTTGAATAATAAAGCTCTTCCAGGAGAGAAACAGACGTTTCATGTCCCTTAGGTTCTCAAAAATACCTCATAAATTCTGTTCAAGAGTTAACCATTGCCCCCTAGTGGGAAAGTGTGAAAATAATTTACTATTCACATAATACTAAGAAGCGTTAAGTAGAACATTCAAAAAATAGGACAGATGTGAGCTTTCCCCCTTCTATCAGACTATTATTTTGTCGTGCTGGGGACCAAACCCAGTGTCTTGCATGATACATCCCTATCTCGCTTTTTCTTTTTCCTTTTTTTTTTTTTTGGTTGCCAAATTCCTCCTTTTAGAATTCCTACAAAAACTAAAAAGCTTTGCAGTTCCTCGTTGACAGGCACTGCCAGGGAGGGACTTGTTATGCTATGAACTTCAAACCTATCGGTTGTGTTTCTGAATTCCAATACAGAGGTAACAGGTTAGTCTTAATACCGCTGTGTAATAGAATGGTGAGGCAAAACTCAATTATAAAAGTATCTTTAGCATTTGAGAACACCCCAAGACGTCACAGACTCACAAAACATTTAATACTGAGTTGTAATCCTGACATATGCACAATCATAAAATGAAGTAGGTCGAGTTTCCAAAGCTTTGGGGGATGTAAAAAACTTTTCTTTTCGTGGTACTGGGGATTGAACCCAGGGGCATTCTACCTATGACCTACACCCCCAGCCCTTTTCATTTTGAAACAGGTTCTAAGGGTCTTGCTAAGCAGCAGAAGCTGGCCTCAAACCTGCAATTCTCCTGTCTCGGCCTCCCAAGTATTGGGATTACAGGTATGCACCACAGTGCATACAAAGAAACCATATATGGTTTCTTTTAGGGTGGTAACTGGGGATTGAACCCAGGGGGCATTCTACCTCCGAGCTACACCCCCAGATCTTTTTAAAAATTTTATTGTTTTGAAACAGGGTCTCACTACACTGCTGAAGCTTTCCTCAAACCTGTGATCCTCCTGTTTCTGACTCCCAGGTACTGGGATTACAGCATGGGTCACCACGCCCATCTGTAAACAACGTTTTAACCAAGCTAAAACACCCATGCCCACACCACCACCCCCACACACATACACACTCAACCATGTGAACAGGTAAGATACCTTAAATCGTGGTGCTCTCAAATACAAAGGAAAACCGACCTGACTGTTGATCACCTATTTTTATTTTCTGTTGTTGGGAGCACTTGGTTTTGAGCACATGACTAGCTTCACTTGAATTTATGCATGGTAGAAAAGATGCTAAAGCAATGTTCCTGAAGAAAATGATTTAAATTTTACCAAAAATGCTTTTACCAGTACTGGCTAGCTTTCATATATGCACAATTTTCTAAGAAAAAACACATTACTCTCAAGGTTACACACTAAAAGAATCTCAGTGTTCATATTTCTAGTTTTCTTTAAGAACAACTCTAACCAGAATTAACTCGCAAGCTCTTAATTTTGAAAAGGAAGTGCACGGACACATTTTTTAAAATTTCAAGAGACTAGGGGCTTCATAGAAGCTTAATACCCAGTAGTTGCTATATAAACCTGTTTATATAGACTTACAATAAATCAACTGTCCTTACTGCCCAGCCACTAAGTAAAGATCAAAGGAACGTAACAGAATGAAATTTCTTCTACCATAGAAGGGTTAAGAAGGGACAGAATGTTTATTAGTGGCAAGAGAATAGGAAATACAAGCAACTTGACAAGACTAAGTTTATTCTATAGATTTTATTAATAAAAAAATTAACCATGACCATATAAAATGAGTGGCTGGGCTTATAGTTTGCTACACCAAAGAAATTAAAAAATACTTGAGATAATGTTACAATAATTTATAATAGCATTCCTTGATAGAGGCATCTTAAATTTTAGCAGTTATGTTTCTCTTAAATATATAAAAGTAACCCTTAGTGTCATGGATGAGAATCATCATAGCTACTGATGAATTAAAAAATAATTTCCAAGAGGTTTTTTCGTTTGGTTTTATCTCAATACATACAACCAAACTGTAGAAAAACCACGTCCCGTAGAGAACTTCTGCAAAGTTGCCCAGTTAGAAAACAGAGCATCTCCGATAGTTCTGGTTGGGGACTATCCCACTTGTGAGTCAAGTGTCAAGAATGATAACACAAATTATCAAGGCATCCAAGATTCCCCAAATAACTTAGTCAAAGTGCCATTAAGAATTATCAGACATATAATCAATGCGTTTAAATACAAATTCAAATTTAGGTCCAAAAGATACAGTAATTTTATTACATAAAAGTTCTCCTGTGTGCTAAAAATGTTAACTTACAAGATATAATATTTGCATACGTGTAAAGGGAATTCTGGTGGAACTGTCTGATCGTTTTTCATTACTGAAGAACAGAATAGGTAGCGGAAATAGAAGCACTCCAGAGTCCTCTAAGTTCAAGTTGTTCTATTACTGCTTGACCAAAATATACTACCATCCTCTAACAATATAAATGCCTGCTCAGTTCATCTTTTAAAAATAAAGTCCACTTTTTCTCCATTAAAGCTTCTGCAAGACTGCTAAAGGTACATTCCACCTATTAAACGGGGTCCTCCTCATCTTTGGATAGAGATCATGTAGTCACATACAGATTACTAAATTTTTATGAGGCAGCAGTTGGAGTCCATTAAGCACTTTTTGAACACTGTACCTTTAAAAGTTGTCTTTAATATAGCTTTGGAAAACCAAACAGAAGAAAAATATCTATGGCAAAGTACATTTCATTCTGATTTGATAGCGGTAAAATACAAAAAAAATATTTAGTGCAGTGTCCATTTCATCTATGGAAATCACTTCATGTTAGTTTTCTGTTCTATCGGTTGTCTCAATGACAAAAAGAAGTTTTAACTTGTTAAAAACATTTTTAAAGACTTTGACTTAGTATTTAGTAAGGCAAAAATGAAATTAAGCACTATAAAAAGTCTTTAAAAATGAAGTTCTACAAATTTGGTTCTCGTTTACAACAATTTCATTAACAGATAATGAGCTAAGTATAGATACAATGTATCCAATACCCTCAAAACTACAGTAAAAAAAAATCTCTAGTAGCATTTAGATTGTGAAATCCTTAATATCATATATATTCAAAACATGTCCACACAGAACCATTATCTCTCCTTTCTCCATGTAAAAGAACACTTGTTAAAAATAACAAAAATACCAATAAAACAATGGAAACCCATTTCCTTTCACTGCGCCCAAGGGTATGACACAAAATATTGGCTTAAAGAGGTAGATTAAAAAGAAAAAGAAAACCAGATTCTCCATTCTTTGTCACTTTTATTCAGCAGTAGTTTTTCCTTATTTTCAGTGCCAGACATGGCAAGGAGTGATTACAACCAACTGTCAGGAGAACATTTGTTCGCAACAAGTACCCCTCATCACTGACCCCAGCTGACTTGTGTCGTGTGCTTTCGTGCTTTCCTTCTTTTTAATGTACCACCACCAAGACTGGGTGGAAGGGGCAAGGGTGCGAGAGATGAAGGGGAGAGTCCAGGAGGCCAGAGAGGAGGAATGCTACAAGCCACAGTAAGAATGAGCTGTATTTAATTTAAAAAAGGGGGAGGGGTGTACCCCACAAATGATACAGTAATGAGGATACACAAATCCCATAGCATGACTGAAGGCTTTCACTGTGTTTGACGTCATCACAATGGAAGGCATAAAAAGTGGAGTAACTCAATGTTGATACAGTCCACTCTAGTCCATTAGGCAAGATGGCGCAAGAAGTCATTTAAATTAAAAGTGCCCTACCCTTACCTAAATGGCCAGCAGACATGGAGAACACCACAGTGACGAATCCACAGAGCTTTCTCCATGTAGCTATAAAAATGTGTTGTCGAATGGCACACTGTCAAACACTGGAAAGGGGTGCCACAATGGACCTCTCTCTTTTATAGGTACGAATGCTAGATTCAACTATCTCAACTAAGCAGGAAGTGGGCTCTTCTGCTAGGAATGCCAACCTAATTCACTTTGTCTTGAAATATATACAGATTGTTTGTAGTAGCTACAGCAATGATATTTTCCTTGGGATGCCAGGCTGTGTGGAGGATTTTCTTGTTGAAGTCTAGGCTGTCAACACTTATTTCGTCTTTCTTTCGTTTGCCGCTTGCACAGACTTTGCGTGGCTTCAAAACTGTGCGAGGCTTATTGTTTTCTCGTGATGCTTCTAGAGTTATATCTCGCTTTGTATTCCTGTCGAACATTCTGAAGAAGTTATTGTAAGATCCAGTCATGACAACGCTGTGAAAAGAGAACACTTGGTCAGACAAGTGAACAAGAGACAGTGTTTATTACCAAAGCCAACAGCATTCTCAAGCAAGACTTCTCTCACAGTACCGAGTTCTCTTTGCTGAGGACCTGTGCAAGCATCTATGGTATTCACAGATTCTAACCCCTCCTCCCAAGTGCATGGAACAGCTGTTCATAAGAAACCAAGGCTTCATTTTATGATCTAATTATGAGATACTTAACTTGTCCCAGAGAACTGTCTGGTTCAGATAATCATATTTTATGAATGCTTATGACAAATCTCCTTCTGAGAATATTAAGAAAGTAGCATATAATTTTTATTAGCAGAAAATCATTTTACCTATACCACTAAAAAGATTCTAAGGAAATATTCTTAGCCTGCCTAAGACACTTTTTAAACATTTATTTTTTGTGGTACTGAAGAGTGAGCCTAGGGCTACTCTACCAATGCTCCACACCCCCAGCCCTTTTTATTTCGAAACAGGGTCTTGCTAAGTTACTGTGCAATGACCTTGAACCTGCGATCCGCCTCTCTCAGCCTCCCAGGCACTGGGATTACAGGAATGCTCCACCACCCCTGGCCATTTTTTTTTTGACACGGGGTCTCATATGTTGCCTTGGACTTACTATCCTCTGCCTCAGCCTCTCAAGTTGCTGGGATTACAAACGTGTCACTGTGCCCAGCTCCAAGACACTTTACTGTCAGTTCTATTTACCACCAGTCATTGCTCAACATTCACTAAGTATCCTCAATCCTTCACAGTTCTTCACAAGTTTGAAACCCTTAAAACATTTGGAAAGGCTCTGTACCCCTACTATTTACCACTTCCTTTCCACAAGGTTCAAATTATTATAATAAATGAGATTATAGAATAATAGGGAATTGTTCAAAGTAATGCTTATCTATTACAAGGGATTATCATCTATTCAGTAATGTCAATTTCACCAAGGGAAATTTTTTTATTTTGTAGTACTGTGGATTGAACCCGGGGGTATTCTACCACTGACCTACACACCTCCAGTGGTATTTTATTTTTTATTTTGAAACAGGGTCTAAGTTACTGTGCCCTGGCCACAAACCTGTGATCCTCCCATCTCAGCCTCCCAAGCACTGCGATTATAGGTGAGCACCATCCTGCCCAGTTCCCCAAAGGAAATTTTTTGTGTGTGGTACTGGGGATTGAACCCAGGGACATTCTAATTCTGAGCTACACCCCAGCCCTATTTTTCATTCTTTATTTTTGAAACAGGGTCTCACTAAGTTTTGGAGGGCCTCACTAAGTAGCTGAGGCTGGCTGCGAACCTGCGATCCTCCTGTCTCAGCCTCCCAGGTACTGGGATTACAAGCGTGTGACCACGCCCGGCATCCCAAAGGAAATTTGACAATTTCAATCAAATTCAAGTTAGTGCATGTCCCTAAAAGCAATGAAACTTTTTTTTTTGGTGGTGGTACTGAGGATTGAACCCAGGGGCATTCTACCTCTGAACTACAACCCCAGCCCGATTTTTTTTTTCCCGGTACCGGGGATTGAACCCAGGGGCGTTCTACCTCCGCACTACACCCCTGGCCCTATTTTTTTATACTTTATTTTGAAACCGGGTCTCACGAAGTTGCGGAGGGCCTCACTAGGTAGAGAGAGAGAGACAGGGAGAGAGAAAGAGAGAGAACTGAGGCTGGCTGTGAACCCAGATCCTCCAGTCTCCACCTTCCAAAGTACTGGGATTACAAGCGTGCGCCACCATGCCCGGCTCCGATTTTTTATTCTTTATTTTGAAAGAGGGTCTCACTAAGTTGCAGAGGGCCTCACTAGTTGCTGAGGCTGGCGGCGAACCTGCGATTCTCCTGTCTCAGCCTCCCAAGTACTGGGATTACAAGCGTGCGCCATACCTGGCGAAACTCTCTTTTTAAAAAATGATCTATGTGAATGAGACTGGTGTCCCCATACTATCTGAGTTTGTGAAGTTTTAATGAATTAAGGGCATCTTATATTTGGCTATTTGTATCTTATTTATTTATTTGTACTGGAGGTTGAACCTAGGGGCATTCTACCTCTGAGCTACACCTCTAGCCCTATTTTATTCTTTTATTTGGAAACAGGATCTCACTAAATTGCTAAGAGCCTCACTAAGTTGATGAGGCTGGCCAAGAACCAGCAATTTTCCTGTCTTAGTCTCCCAAGTACTGGGATTACAAGAGTGCGCCACCATGCTCAGCTTATTTGTAACTTTTTTTTTTGGCAGTACTGGGGATTGAACCCAGGGGCATTCTACCTCTAAGCTACACCCCAGCCCTATTTTATTCTTTATTTTGTCTCACTAAGTTGCGGAGGGCCTCACAAGTTGCTGAGGCTGTCCTCGAACCTGTGATCCTCCTGTCTCAGCCTCCCAAGTACTGGGATTACAAGCATGCGCCACCACGCCCGGCTTATTTGTAACTTTTAAAAGGCATCATTAGGCCAGCATTTTTGTGGCATTCCTGCCAAAAATATATAATCTGAATCTAAATCATGAGGAAACATCAGGCAGCACACTCAAATTAAGAAACATTCTATAAAATAGTTGGCCTGTGTTCTTTAATGATACCTGGGTCATCAAGACAAGGAAAGAAAGAAGAATTGTTCTGAAGCCGGGCTCACAGCCAGCCTCAGCTACTTAGGCCCTCCGCAACTTAGTGAGACCCTGTTTCAAAATAAGCAATAAAAAATCAGGCTGGGGGTGTAGCTTGGAGGTAGAATGCCCCTGGGTTCAATCCCCAGTACCAAAAAAAAAAAAAAAAAAAAGAATTGTTCCATAATGAAGGAGACAATGAAATGTGGACAAATAAAAGTAACACAGGCTCTCAGACTGGACATTGGACCAGATTCTTTTCTCTCTCTTTTTTTCTTTTGCGGTTCAATCCCCGGTACTGCAAAAAAGGGGGGGGGGCTCCGCGCTACACCCCCGGCCCTATTTTTTAATACTTTATTTTGAAACCAGGTCTCACGAAGTTGCGGAGGGCCTCACTAGGTAGAGAGAGAGAGAGAGAGAGAGAGAGAGAGAGAGAGAGAGAGAGAGACTGCGCGCACACGCGCGCTAGCTGAGGCTGGCTGCGAATCATGTTTGGTGTTTATTCCCAACTGGTACAACACAGAACATATTACATGTGCATGCCTGCTGGGACCCCTTGGTAAAGAAGAGATAGCTGTGGCAGCGCACCACAGCCTGTTACATCAGTATCTTCTATCTCTTCAAATTTGTTCTTTTCTTCTTTCCTGATGCCTCAGGTTCAATAGTGGAATCAAAAGCAATGCCTGCTTATTCCTACCAACAGGAATCTAGTGTAGCCAACAGGAATCTAGTGACATGACTGGGCTTCATGTCAACAATCAGATGATTATAATTAAAAAACCAGACTAAAGATAATATTCCAAGTTCTGTTACTCTCTATAACAACCTAGTATCACGAAACCTGAATCATATCAAACTTCTGTAATAAAACTATTATCAAATAAAGTACCTCTAATTACTTTAAATATGAGTATAAGTAATTCCAACATTATGTTTTCTTTGAACTAGAGCACAGTAAGTGGTAAATAAGATGACAAGACTGAAAGTAACTTATTTATCTTTGGAAATAATGGTATACACTTTGGTGAAACAGTACAAAAGAATCATACTATGGCAAAATTGGAGGTTATAAAAACCATAATTACTCATGTTACTATGGCTAAGATAATATATACAAATCTGGGTGAGATAGTGCAAGCCTTGTGAGGTTGAGACTGGAGGACCATAGGTTCCAGGCCAGGCCATGGTAACTTAGCAAGGCCCTGTTTCAAAATAAAAAATAGGGCTGGAGTGTAGCTCAGAGGTAAAATGCCCCTGGGTTCAATCCATAGTAAACACAACTCTCCCACAAACAAAATTCCAAATTAATGTTCTCTCTCTCTTTCTTTCAGTGGCACTGAAGATCGAGCCACAGGGTGTTCTACCTCTGAGCTACACCCCTAGCCCTTTTTATTTTGAAATGGCGTCTTGCTAAGTTGGTGAGGCTAGCCTTGAACCTCCTGTCTCAGTCTCCCTAAGTACAGGGATTAGGGGCGTGTGCCACTGTTCTGGCTGAAACGTGACTAAAAAAAAAAAGATTAAAAAAAAAAAGATTTTTGAGGAGTCTTGCAATGTTGCCCAGGTTGACCTCAAACTCCTGAGCACAAGGATAGGCATGGTGGTGCATGCATGTAATCCCAGTACTTGGGAGGCTGAGACCGGGAGGATTGCAGGTTTGAAGCTGGCCTTAGCAATTTAGCAAGGCCCTCAACAACTTAGAACCTATTTCAAAATAAAAAAAATAAAATAGGGCTGGGGAGGGGGTAGCTCAGAGATAGAATGCCCCTGGGTTCAATCCCCAGTTCTACAAAAACAAAACTACTGGGCTCAAGTAATCCTTACTGCCTCAGCCTCCCAAGTAGGTGAGGAGTATGGGTGCATACCATCTCACCCAAGTAGAAATATAATTCGGCTCATAAAAGGGGAAAACTTAAAAGATACTTAAATCCTACACATACACACACTTATGGTACTGAGGACTAAACCCAAGGGCTATACCCCCAGCCCTATTTTATTTTTTATTTTGAAACAAGGTCTCCTTAGGTTGCTGAGAGTCTCGCTAAGTTGCTGAAGCTTGCTGCCAACCTGTGATCCTTGTTTCAGCCTCTCGAGTACTGGGATTATAGGTATGTGCTACCACGCCCGGCTTAAATCATAATTTAGATAGAACTTTTTGTTATACATATGCTTTGTTTCACATTTACTATTGAAACCAATACTTAATTCTTAACTTTTACTATTGCTATGCTATATATATATAAGATTATTAAATTTATTTCAAGGAATTCTTGGGGAAAATATGAAGTTAAGACTTGTAATTTATGCTAATATAAAAAAGTTGGCCATACTTTTAGCTAATCTGGCAACACAATAATAGGAGGCATGAAATAAGCAGGTTCCTTTCCTCTAATAAACCTCCTATTTGAGAGGTTCAAGTTAAAGTCGATTACCTGTCAGATCCATTCCAACAACATTCAAATTTGTCAAATATGCAGTCATTTTCATACAGTGAACAAAGCTTACTTCTGAGGTATTCATGCACCTGGGAAAAAGACAGATACACTTAAGTTTACCTGAAGAGCTATCCACACAAATGAGGAAAAAGACTTAAGTCCATTATCTTAAAAAAAAGAAGGCATAAATATACAGACATGTATATACACCTTTTGATCTTATTAAATCTCAATCCTATTAGTATAACAATAGTGTTTTATCCTTTTATATACACACAAACCCCCTTTTAGGAAGGTACAGTTTCCTACTGTACGAGAGGGAAAAACTCCCTTTTGGGTAAGGCACATGTACCCTGAAAAGTCTGACTCAAGCACTTAAGGCAGAAAATACCTGAAATCGCAGATAAAGAGACTAACAAAATAACATTATAGCAACATTTAATTATCACTAGTTGGCTTTCAGTCCATTAAATGATGATTAAAAACACTACTTTTAAATGCCATTTTATGGGCATAAATTTAACTTAGGCTTATATTTTCAATTAAATGCTTACGTTATGCAAATTTTAACAGCTACCCTAGGTAGGTACCATTTAAAAATTAGATTCCAAAGTACTTATTGTAATCAGAGGGGAAAAAAGGGTGTCTATCAAATATTTTGCAGTACTGGGGATTGAACCCAGGGGCATTCTACCTTCAAGCTACACCCCCAGCCCTTTTTTATTCTTTATTTTGAAACAGGGTCTCACTAAGTTGCGGAGGGCCTCACTAAGTAGCTGAGGCTGGCTGAGAACCTGTGATCCTTCTGTCTCAGCCTCTCAAGTACTGGGATTACAAGTGTGCGCCACCACACCCGGCTTCAAATATTCTTTTAACTGAAAACAGAACCTTAAAAATTATAGCAAAGAGTAGGTACTTTCTAACTCAGAATTCTGTATTCTTTATGAAACAACTTGACCTTACTTTAAGTATGGGTTTGACTTTATGCATATTACGGAGGAAGTGCAACTCAAAAATTGAGAAGATGAAGCTGGGCGTGGTGGTGCACACCTGTAATCCCAGTACTTGGGAGGCTGAGACCGGAGGATCCGGGTTCGTGGTCAGCCTCAGCTACTTAGTGAGGCCCTCCGCAACTTAGTGAGACCCTGTTTCAAAATAAAGAATAAAAAAATAGGACTGGGGGTGTAGCTTGGAGATAGAATGCCCCTGGGTTCAATCCCCAGTAATGCAAAAAAAAAAAAAATTGAGAAGATGAAAAGTACCCTTCTAACACACAACTCAGCAAGATGATCACAAATTCAACAAAAATAGCTAAATGTGTACAGGCTCTACCTGCAGGTCAGATGTGAGTCTACTCTCAATCACTAATCCAACTCAGCACAAGCGGCATTCAGTAAATCAGGTAACGCCTCAGGCAGATTATTGCAAAAGAGCAACATTTCCCAATGCATAGTACAGGATGTCTCTCCCAACAACTCAAAGAGTAGGAAGCTAAGGTTCAAATCAGTAATTCTCAATGATGGTGGTGAGGACAACTATGAGATACAGCTGGGATCACGGACACACAAATATATCACCACAACCAGCTACACAAATATATTTTGAAAAGAAAGCAGTATTTTATCTCTTTGCTTTTGTTTCAATGTGATATTTATTTTGAAATTTCAAATACCAATAAGGAGAATCTTGAGTGGTTTATGCTTGTCATTCCAAATTTACTGGGGGTATGTAATATAAAGAAAGTATCCTTTGTAACTCTGTTCTCCTAAGACAGCGTTAAATGTTCCCTACAATCCAGGACATAACAGGTTTCTACTGGCCCCTACCCTGGGCTGGGTTGGGTACTTCATTCTCTCATACAGTGAAGATGGGTCAAGCTGCTTGAAAAGAAAGAACCCTGAACTGACATCCTACAATGGAGCCAATTCCTAAAGCCCTCTGCTGAGCTTCCAAGCCCCTTTCCTTTAGCATAGGCCACAGTACCAGCCACAGGGTGAACGCAAGTCCACGCGACTCCGCATGCCAGGTTTAAGCTCTTGTTCAACTACCACTACACCTTCTCCAACTGGAATGTGTGCGCCCCGTCTTCTTCCTACCCAGACCCGAGTAGAGAGTGCGCTGCCCTCCTCACTTAAACGTACACAGCAGAACAAACTGTCAATACTGAACCCAACAGGTAACAAAATCATACCTGAACTGCAAAACTGAACCGATAACACAAATATGTACGCAAACATTTAACATAGGGAAAAGCAACACACTCATGGATCTCTGTGAGAAAAGCCTAACAGTGAATTAACATCTAGTACAAAATCCTCCTATAAATACTTGAAAGTAAACAGCATATGTGCACATTGAAAGAAAAAATGGTGAATACCTGGTATGTTTCCACAGGCCTGTTTTCCATATTTAAATCCCAAATTTTGACTGACAAATAGTCTCTAGTCATCATATAGCGACCACTATGGCTGAATTTTACATCAGAAATAGAAGAGATGATTTCAGAAAAAAATGACCGGTTACTGGGGTCTTCAGGTTCTTCAAACACTAAAGAGATGCCAAAAAAAGAGTGAGAAATTAAAAAATGGGCAAGGTGTATAGTATTCTGTTGGATAAATCATTTTCTGAAACAACCACTCATAAACATCTCTCTGGCTATAAGAATATAATTCTCCTCCTAAAAGTTTAAGTGACTTAATAATGAAGTTGAAGATGCAAAAATGTGCAGCATACTTCCACCAGAGTCATAGGACTAGTTTAGCAGAACCAAACTCAACTGGAACTTTTTTTTTTGATGGTACTGGGTATTGAGCCCAGGGGCCTTCTGCCTTCGAGCTACACCCCCAGCCCATTTTTTACTTTGAAATAGGGTCTTGCTGAATTGCTGAGGCTGACCTCAAACCCGCAACACAGAATTCTGTCTCAGTCTCCCAGTACTGGGATTACAGGCATGTGCCACCATGCCTGGCTCACCTAGGACTTGACTTCAATGTGCCAGGATGGTATATTCTGCAATATATTTGACTGCCTACATCATCAGGGCAAGAAATAAGATCATCCTCACTCATCCAAATTCATACCAGGATTTTCCTTCTAGTGGCCAGGTAAAGTTTTTTTTTCCCATAATAGGCATATACCTGTTTCCTGGGTTTTAAAAATATTCAACTACATGATAATATGAATACTGTAACTCCTTAATTTTTTAATCCAATGGTTTTCAAGCTTTTTGTTATTTTTTAAGCCAAGAAAACCTCTTGTGGGAATAATAGCTCAAAACAGAAAGGAAGATAGGAACAAAGAGAGAGGGAAAGAAACCAGTTGCTCTACTTGAATACAGCTTTGGAGAATTCAACTACAAGTTCCCAAAGAACAGCATTCCACTAAAAAATATATTCACTGGGAATCGAGAGACATGCCCCCACGGGAGCCTTCCTATATACTTCGAGCAGAATGACCTGAAATGCCCCCTGTGGAAGCAGGCAGTTTACCAAAGGGTAAAGGAGGACCAGGGCACAAGCTTGTGAGGCGAGTTTCAGACAAACAGAATACATTATTACTTTAAAGAAAGATGCACTAAACTTACGTTTAGAGTGCCTATCGCAGAGGGCAGATGCCCTCATATCACATAACCGTATAGTTCCTTTACTGCTGCTGTACACGAACGTGTTACAGCTATTTGGATGGAATTCTGCTGCAGTAATCACTTCTGTGAGCTCTTCCATGTTGGCAGGCTTGATATCCACAATATCTAGAGAGCATTTTATTAAGGAATTTCCACTTGGAAAAAAAGGGCAAATATAATTCTACATTTCTCACACCTAAAATCCATTCACAGACTTAACAATAAGCACTGAGTCTGAACTGCACTCTATTCTTTTTTTTTTGAGGATAAATCCCAGAATTATTAAAACCTTTAATGTTAAAAAAAAACAAGCAAATAGATCTTAGAAGAAAACACAGGCAAATTTTAGAATGTAGAGGTCTTTCTAATTATAATACAAATCCCAGAAGTCATAAAAATTAATAAATTTTCTTCATAAATATTAGAGTTCCAAAACAAAAAGCTCAAGAAGGTGAAAAAGAAACTACTTGAAATCAGATAGCTAAATTTACTTAACTTAAAAAAAAGGTACTGCTTATACACTGTTGGTAGATTATGAATTTTGGTAAGGGCATCATAAGGTATCCTTTGAAATGATACAATAAAAATGGGGTTTGGAAAATTCTTCTCACTTTGTATCATAATGTGTCATGACTTATACAGATTTCTTTTTCCAACTTTAATGAGAATATTTTTAAATTAAAATCTTAAGTATGAAACTCAACAAATGTGATTTTTTAAACAAAAAACTAGATTATAAATACCAAATTTCTATTTCCATAGATACCAAAGACAATCTCTTAAAATCCCATGAATACAGTTTTGGAACCAATGCATTACGTCATTCATCTTTATTCCTTATCAGTTTCCCCCAGTGTTTAGCCACTTATACACACACAAAAAAACAAGACGCCACATATATTAAAAGGCACTACAAAAAAGAAGGCATCAAGTACATTAAGAGGAGAAAACATACCCAACACAGGCACATAAATATGCTTTCTTTACCAAACACCAAAACAGAAAACCAAGTGGATACTGAAACTCCTGTCTGTAATTTCCAGATGCCAAAGATTAATCCGCAAATCATCTGCAGATAAGTAAGTTTCATAATCACTATTAATAGAAATTGAATTGATGTGGTATGTATGAGCATTGGCAAATATTCTTCGTGGACTGGCCTCGACCATTAAATCCATGGGCCTAAAGACTGGCACCTGTCAATAAGACACATGAGAAACAGAATTTACAAAAGGGTGATGGCTTCGAAGAACAGTTAAGGTTTGGAACACTTCATTACTCTAGTTTTTGAGAGAACATAAAAGCAGTATATTACATAGATTTGGGGCTGTGTCTGTGTGTGTGCACGCGCGCAGACTACTGGGGACTGAATCCAGGGGCATTCTACCTCCCAGCCACACCCCAGCTCTTTTTACTTTTTATTTGGAAACAGGGTCTTGCTAGATTGATGAGTCTCACTACTTGCTGAGGCTGTCCTCAAACCTGTAATCCTCCTGTCTCAGCCTCCCAAGTACTGTGATTATAGTTATGTGCCACCATGCCAGGCTTAGTTTTAAAAAACAACTAATGTTGATCCTTTAAAGTGTTGAAATGGAAAGAAAAAATAATTTGTGTTCTTTTACCAGAAACAATGCTGTTAGAATTTACACGTTTTGATTTTAATCTTTTTTTGGGGGTGGAGGGGCATTCTATCTCTAAACTACACTCATAGCCCTTTTTATTTATTTCAAAACAAGGTCTTGTTAGCCATGTATGGTGGCACATGCCTGTAATCCCAGTACTTGGCGGAGGCTATGACAGGAAAATTGCAGGTTGAAGGCCAGCCTCAGCAACTTAGTGAGACCTTGTTTCAAAATAAAAAATAAAAAAGGCTGAGGGTGTAGCTCAGAAGTAGAATGCTCCTGGGGTTCCATCCCTGGTACCATACACACTCACACACAAGGAAAAAAGAAATAGGGTCTTGCTATGTTACCACGCTCTCGAACCTGCGATCCTACTGTCTCAGTCTCCCAAGGACTGGGATTACAGGAGTGCGCCACCATGTCCTCCTTGGTTCCAACCTTTTACTTGAACAGTGTGCAAAGCTAATAAATCTTCATGGTTCAAATTAATGAGGCTAAAAATTAACCCAGAACATCTAATTCTTAGTACTAGACTACAACTAAAAGACTTGGTTCATTTCCACTTTTTTGATTTCCAAAGAAAATTAATCTTGAAACTTAGTTTTGCAATAGCCGGCATTCCAACCATGGGAGTAAAAAAAAAACGGTGGTACAGTGTAAAGCTCAGCCTTGTGCTGCAGTCCTAGTTTTGCTCCTGGCTATGATAAGACTTCTATTTAGTTCAGTTTATATGTTTAAATGGGAGTTTCTTGACCTGGACGTGGTGGTGCATGCCTATAATCCCCGTGCTTGGAAGGCTGAAACAGGAGGTTTGCAGGTTTGAGGACAGCCTCAACAATGTAGTGAAACCTTGTTTCAAAACAAAAAATAAAAAGGACTGGGGTTGTAGCTTGGAGGTAGAATGACCCTTAGTTCAATCCCCTATACCAAAAGGAAAATAAAAAAGGAGTTATTCAGTATCCTACACCTTGTTACAGAATTGTTGATGAGGGCTGAGATTAAGATATCCTTAACTGTAATTATTCCTACTCAAGTTCTGCCCAGGGATTAGGCTGTATGATATGAATATAAAATCCTATTTATCAGAATTATTGTTATTAAGTACTTACTCGTAGTGTAGTGACTGTAGTAGGATCTCTATACCTTCCATCTTCCTCTTTCAAGTTATACCCTTCTGGTCTTTTGTCCCTTTCACTGATTTTCCATAATTTTATTGTTTTATCTAGGGAGAGAATTAACAAAGTCTTAAAAAATGCTGATAGAAGATAAAAGACATTTAAAATATGCTATTTCATATTTTGCCTGAATGTCTTTAAAATCCTGTATCTACTAACAAATTTCCTATCATGTGACTAAAAACATATACACATAGGAATATAGTACAGAAACAGAAAAATTATACATCAATAAGTACTCATAGAAAATTGCATTTGATACTCAAAACAAGCCACAGCCAGATCTCCATCCATTAAAAAAAACATTAAAGCTATAGGAAAAAAAAATATATATGTTTATATACATACATCTATGTATATACACAAACATGCACACATGTATGATCAGTACCTAACTGAAAAAAAAATTCTTCAGTTAATACTGCCTGTTTACTAGAATTAGACCAGCAAGCCAGGAATGGTGCTATATGCTTGTCATCCCAGTACTTGGGAGGCTGAGACAGGAGGATTGCAGATTCAAAGGTAGCCCTAGCAACTTAGTGAGGCCTGTTTCAAAATAAAAAGGGTTGAGGTGTAGCTTGATAGAATGCCCCTGGATTAAACCCCCAGCACCACCAATAAATAAATAAATGAGAATGAGAAAACATGAGAGGTCCCCCAACCCTTGTGCCAGCCCCCACAAAATTTGTGCATGGTGGGTGGGGTGGGGTGTGCTGGGGATTGAACCCAGGAGCATTTTATCTCTGAGCTTTACCCACAGCCTGTTTTGTTTTGTTTTGTTTGCGCGGTACCAGGGACTGAACCCAGAGGCGTTCTACCTCGGAGCTAGACCCCTGGCCCTATTTTTTATCCTTTATTTTGAAACTGGGTCTCATGAAGTTGCGGAGGGCCTCACTAAGTAGCTGAGGCTGGCCGTGAACCCGGATCCTCCAGTCTCAGCCTCCCAAGTACTGGGATTACAGGCATGCGCCACCACGCCTGGCTCCTTTTTGTTTTGAAATAGGGCCTCACTAGGTTGCTGAGACTGATTTCCAATCTCCAATCCTCCTGTTTTAGCCTCCCCAAGTAGTGGGATTACAGGCATGTGCCACCATGCCCAGCCTCAAAAAAGTTTTAATCTAAGTTTTTACAGACTCGCTATCCAGATCCTGAACTATCTCCTCAATCATGTTAATGTTTCTCTTTAGACACAAACCCCCACAGTAAGTCAAGTCACAACAATTTATGGGGGAGACACATACAATAGAACAAAAAAAAGAAATCACTCAACTTTTAACTTGTCATGGAGAGCTTCCAATTGGGGTAGTCATTATACAACTCTAACCATCACTTAGTAACTGTATATGGACACGCACATAGGAGGAGCAGAGTCTTTGGCCATCAGGCTTGTTGGAAAGGTGACACGGTTACGGAGGTGGAGTAACAAGAGCGCTCTTCTAGAGCGCATCTTGGAACGGAGCCCATCCTTTGATGGAGCATTTTGTATTTACAGTTTGAAATAGTCTTTGTAGAGTTTAGGTATACTTGTGAGGGGGAAAAGTCGACACCTACTGAGCACTCATCCTCATGAATGAAGTCATAACATTTAGTACTCACAACAGTACCGCAGTACAAGACATTATCTCCAGTTTGCTGATGAGGAAAATTCAAGTCAATGTTAGAACCTGCCCAAGGGTACTAAGCTAAAGATGTAGCAGAAATAGGATTAATCTAAGCCCAATGGTATACCAGCTCATTGTTATGGACTAAACAAAAACTGGTACCTGAGACTCTTACAGAGAAACAACAACAAAAAAACTAAGTGAACAATTTAAAAAGGGAAAAACGTAGAATTTACATTCTGTATGGGGAAGAATGTCCCTTCAGACACCTCGCACTGATGATTCCTCTTGGGAAAGGTGAGTGTCCCCTACGGGGCTATGTGCACACAGTGGGCACATGAAAGAAGAGATGTACACTTACCATTGGTAGACAATAAAAACTGAGCAGCATTTTTCTGGGGTAACCACCTAATTTTGTTGATCTTTTCTTCTATTTCTAAACTTTTCAAGTAGTCAAATTCTGGTTCATGGCTCTGGAAGGTGCTGTAAACATTATATTCTCCTCTGCTATGAGACTGGATTTTGTTCTAAAATGGAAACAAAAAATATTTGGACCACTGTTGATTAATATTTCCAAATAAACATTTAATCAGTTTCAACAGATCCTACAAATTCTGGATAGTCCATTAGCTAGCTGTATCTTATATACAATTATATTCTATTTTCTGTATCTATGTATATATGTATGGTACTGAGGATTGAACCCAGGAGCATTCTTCCTCCGAGCTAAACCCCCATACTTTTTTATTTTGAAACAGGATCTCCCTAAATTGCTGAGGCTGGACTTGAACCCCTGATTCTCCCATCTCAGCCTCCCAAGTACTGGGATTACAGGCCCAAGCCACGGCACCCCGCTGTTTTCTGTATTTAAAAGCCTTCAAAGAATAAGTAAAAAAGCTATTAAGAAACGAACAAACAACAGACAGCTAAAGCTCAATAAATAAGATTAATTCAATGGGAAAACAGTGGCTCAATTATGGGTTAATTTGGATTACTAATCTACTATTTTACATTAAATAGTATAGAATCACAATGATAAAAGAAATCTGAACATCTAATAAAGGTAATTTAAAAAGTAAAGATTAGCTGGATGTGGTGGCACATGCCTGTGATCCCAGTACTTGGGAGGCTGAGACAGAATGACTTCAGGTTCAAAGCTAGCCTTGGCAACTTAGTGAGACCCTGTTTCAAAATAAAAAAATAAAAAGGGCCAGTGGTACAGCTTGGAGGTAGAATGATCCTGGGTTCAAGCCCCAGTACTGAGGAGGAAAAAAAAAAAGTAAAGATGAAAGAAAAGCTTGCTCAGAAACAGCTGGCTGAAGCACATTCTCCCTTGTCTATGTCAGGGGGCCAATTGCCAATCAACTGTTTAATGTCTTGTCCTCCTTTTCCTTTCTGATGCCTGTCTTTTGGTTATTTCACTGCTGAAAAAGTATAAAGAGCTCTTATAAATGCAATAATCCCATCATTTGACAACTGCTGCCCACCCCAATACCACTGTTACAGAGAACGTTCTCTTGATTAAGTATACATTCAGCATTAACCAGCAGGGCCCCCATGTTAACTACCAACAACTGTTTACCCTCCTTAAATTAGCTTTCTTGTCCTTTGATTGCAGGTTCAAGGCCAGCCTTGGCAATTTAGTGAAACCCTTATATATACTGATGATTTATTTCATTTACTATCAGTTTGGACAAATATGATTTAAACTGTTGGATAAAGACTGCTTGTGAACTTCTTCAGTAACAAACTTCAGTGAAAATGAGAATCATAATCAAATTTACAATTTTATCATCTGCCCTATCACCAATTAAAAGCCTTTTCATCAAAAACACATTAAAAAGTCTCGTTCAAAGAGAAACCTATGGAAAATAGTTTAAGAAACATAATTGGATATTACTGATAGGCAACTATTTTAAGTAGAAGTGAGTTATGAAGTAAAATGTTTAGGATTACTCAATAATAAAAATAGGCTATTACTTGGGCTAGGGATGTGGCTCAGTGGTAAAGCACTGGCCTAGCATGCCTGAGGCCCTGGGCTTCAACCCCAGCACTGAACCGAAAGAAAAAGAAAAAAAGAAAAAAGAAGAATAGCTTACTATTACTCTCCACATCAAAAGAAAATCTCACTAAGTTAACTCCTTCAGGTTGTTTGTTCCAATAACTTGATGAGCCAACTAGCTGGATTGTTCATTCATGGACAGTTATATTTGAATGCTTCATTAACATTATCAGGTATTAGTGAGTGGGTTTGCCAATGTTAAGCATGTAGAACATACCACAGGACATAATCCACCTTGGGGATATGTATGGGCTGATAAAAACCAAATTCAGAGCCTTGGTCTCATTACCATACTCATACACCAAATTAAAAGACCTAATTCATTAAATATATATACTCAAATAAAACTTTAGAAGAAATGCCATAAATCTTTCACCTAAAATGACTCATCTGGTCTTACAAGGATTATCATTATATACACCAAGAAAATGACAATATACTAAACAGCAATTCAATCTTATGAATGCTATGTTTTAAACTTTGGTTTTTCACTTAGTACTTAAACAAGATACTATAGTACATATAACCAAGTTTACTAAGGCTTACAAGGACAGAGACAATAGCACAGAATTCCCACCTTCAAGTAACTTGTGTGTATAAAATTTTAGTAAAAAATAGAAATTGATCAAGGTTCACACAATTCAGATAATCAATGTAAGGAACAAGGGCGAACCACACACTACATTTAACGATGAATAAAGAAAAATATGGCTGGGCGTGGTGGCGCACACTTGTAATCCTAGTACTTGGGAGGCTGAGACAGGAGGATCGCAGGTTTGTGGCCAGCCTCAGCTACTTAGTAAGACTCTTAGTAACTTAGTGAGACACTGTTTCAAAATGAAGAAATAGGGCTGGTGGTGTAGCTTGGAGACAGAATGCCCCTGGGTTCCATCCCTAGTACCACACACACAAAAATTTTTTTTAAGAAACAGAACAAGAATATTTCCCTGAAAACTCAAGAACAGCCATGGATCTAAACAAAATCATGGAGGAGTTTGCCAGTTGCAGTGGAGCGCAAAAAGCACCATCAGTTTGCAAAAATACATCACACAAGGAGAAAATTACTTCTAAAAAGTTGAAAGGTCACATGCATTAGTCTCTCCTCTCCTGAAATGTCACTAAAATTACAAATGATTTTTAATGACACTCCCACTGGACAAAGAGTAATGGCAGAGATGACAGCAGCAGTAACATAAAACAGATGCACGTTAGTGGTAACCAACAGCAGACTGCAGAGCATTGAGCCCCTGGCCGGCAGTGGGGCTTTACTTCAACTTGAACAGGAGGTAGTCTAGACTATAATGGCCATGACAGCACTGTTTTCTGCATGAACAAATTAGTGAGCAATTCTGAAGAAGAAGAAACATAATCTGACTGCGCCACTCGAACGAGAACAAATCAAAGAAGCTTTCTGGGTTTTATTGAAAACAAAAAACTCTCCTACATCACACAGAATATTCATCGCCCCCCCCTCAATACTGGAAATTGAACCCAGGGTGCTCTACCACTGAGCCACATCCATGGTCCTTTTTAAAATTTTGAGACAGGGTGCTAAGTTGCCAGTCTGTCCTTGAACTTGCAATCCTCCTGCCTCAGCTTCCTGAGTTGCTGGGATTACAGGTTTGCGCCACCAGGAACGCCTGAGGATGGTGACACTTGTAAATGCTTCACACTTGCGTGTGCTTACACAGCCTTTCATGTCCCCTTTCCTTAGCCTGCCTTTATAATCACTATGTGAACCTACTGTCTTCACCACACACTCCATTTGTGTGAAATTTTCTACAATAAATTTAGAAGTGATTTATCCTCAACACTTACAATAGTGTCTGACATATAAGAGGCATTCAATAAAGATTTCTAAATGAACAATAACAGCCAACAGAACAAATAAAAGATGGTGCTGGTATTAAGGTGGTGGGAGTTCACAATTAGAAGGAATGGATTAAATGCACAAATGGCCACGCAGGATTTGACTGTTCTTAATGAAAAAGTAGGACTGAGAATGAGATCCGAGACATACCTTACATTCACTAAAACATTACATGAAAACAAAATCACGTTTTTAGTATAGAGGCAAACAGAATGCACAAACATGTAAAGGACTCTGTATTGTAACCACACTTTAAAGCACATGAGTGGAGAGGTGTGGCACTGGCACAAGACCAGAGAAACACACCGACAAAACAGAACACATACACAGCCAAGCAGCAGCCTGAACGTATGACAAAGTGGCCTTGCTGTGCAGTGGAGAAAGTATGGTCTTTTCGCTCAGTGGTGTTTAGGTCCTCTGGCAACCTTACCCCTACCCTCAAACCATTCGTGCACACTGATTTCAGGACAATCCAAGAGATACCTCTATTTATAAAAATACAACATTTTTATAAATAAGCTGGGTGTGGTGGCACATGCCTATAATCCCAGTACTTGAGAGGCAGACAGGAAGATGATAGGTTCAAGGTCAACCTCAGCAACTTAGTGAGACCCTGCTTCAAAACAAAAAAATAAAATAGGGCTGAGAGTATAGCTCAGAGGTAGAATGCCCCTGGGTTCAATCCCCAGTACCCCAAAACAAAACAAAATAGAATGTTTATAGGAACATTACTCTTAATAAACATATGGAACAACCAAAATGTCTGCTTTCTACAGCTTAATAATTAAATGAAGGTATACCAAGAAGAAAGAACATCATACAGCAATGGAACCAAGCAACTTCTATTTCCATTAAAACAACACTGTACTGAGAAAAAGTTGACAGAAAAAAATACTTAACTGTATGATTCCATTTATAAAAAGTTCTGAAACTTTAGGCCAAACTAAATGTGAGAAGGCTCATAAGAGGTGGAAGGGGAAAGAGAAGGGTTTGTGGAAAGGTGGAGAGTTTATTTCTTGATTTAGATGTTTGCTATATGATAATATGCCAGTGTTCAGTGCATTTTTCTGTATATATTTAAATAATAATTTCTTTTTTTTTTGTGGTACTGGGGATTGAACCCAGGGGCGTTCTAACTCCGTGCTACACCCCTAGCCCTATTTCTTTTATACTTTATTTTGAAACCGGGTCTCATGAAGTTGCGGAGGGCCTCACTAAGGAGAGAGAGAGAGAGAGAGAGAGAGAGAGAGAGAGAGAGAGAGAGTGTGCGAGAGCACGCTGAGGCTGGCTCTCTCTTGAACCCCGATCCTCTGGTCTCAGCCTCCCAAAGTACTGGGATTACAAGCATGCTCCACCATACCCGGCTGTGAAAGTGTATTTTAATTAAGGTATGTATAGTGTTTTAGAAGACAATGCTATTGCACACTTACTACACTAAGTATAGTGTAAAAGAACTTTATATGCATTGGAGAACCAAAAAACTTCATGTGACTTGCTCTACTGTGGTATTTGCTTTATTGGCAGCAGTCTGGAATGGAACTCGGAATATCCGAGGCATGCTTGAACCTCCATGTTTATAACAGCATTATTAACAGGACTCAAATGTACACGCATCCCAGATGTACATCGATGGATAAATGGACAAAGAGAAACGTGAGATCTAGGGATGCAGCTCAGTGGCAGAGTCATATACGCATAAACTACAAGACAGGCAAATCAAGTTCAGTCAGCTTGGGGAGGAGAGGGCACCGGGATGCAGAGGGCAGAAGGCTTCTAGACCGCCAGCAACACCTAGTTTCTTGATTCATGGGATAGTTGCTCAGGTGTGACTTGTGAACATCCATGAAACTGCACAATCAGGATCTTGAACATTTCATATATGTTATGATCTATGCCAGGAAAGGTTAGTTTTGGGGGGGTATTGGGGATTGAACTCAGAGGCATTCTACCTCCAAGCTATACCCCCAGTCCTATTTTTTTAGTCTTTATTTTGAAACAGGGTCTCACTAAGTTGCAGAGGGCCTCACTAAGTAGCTGAGGCTGGACGCGAACCTGTGATCCTCCTGTCTCAGCCTCCCAAGTACTGGGATTACAAGCGTGCGCCACCACAACTGGCTCAGGAAAGATGTTTTAAAGTATTTTAGAACTTTTATCATTGTCCTGGTACTGGAATACAGATCATTTTAACCCTTTCTAGCAGGTAGAGTTCTTAAAAGGCTTTAAAAAAAAGAAAAAGAAGGTCAAAGTGAAGAAGGTGCACAACTACCCAAACTTCTGCATTTCAAATGCATGCCCCAAATGATTCTAACATTTTACATTTTGAAAAGCATGAGCTTACACTAATGGATAAATGAACAAAAAATAAAGACAGTTAAAACTTGGTAGCTAGAAAAGTAACCTTATTTTGTAGATAGAAACTCTGATTTGGAAGTAAGGGTATTTTCTTCGGCGTCTCATGAATTCTTTCCATAATTATATTCCTGACAAATGGCATCCATCTCTTGTGAACTTATTCCCATTTACAATATAAACAAATCTTTTCCCTTATCAGTCTTTAAATGTGATAAAGGCTGATGTGCCAAGTTCTTTGCTGCTCTGTGGGATCTGTTCTTAAGGACAATAAAAAAAAAGTATATGGATATATTTTGGTCTCTAGTGAAGTTTGGCAAGGAACCTTGGCACTAGGTAAGAGGATAAAAGTCCAACAGTTTAAACGCACTGGGTTTTACAAACAAAGCTACTATCATTACCCGAGCAGGTGAGGCAGCACTGCACAATGGAACATAAGAATAGCTTGTCTGAAAATCTGAGACCCAAATCCTAATCCCAAAGCTTTGTTAGCTAAACTAAGCAATATAACCTTTTTATATAACTTTTTCTGGGATTTAACTAAAAATTAGGAAAAGATATCGCTTAAGTTTCCTTCTACTTCTCAAGCTAACACTGTTTTACAAATATATAGAAGTGAATGCATAAAATCTCATACAACTATGTTAGAGGCAAAATATAAAGCAAATACATTTATAATCAATGATATAGATCCTAAAGACAACACTATATTAAAAGATCTTGTGTAAGACAGCTTTTACAAAGTGGAAAATTAATTAGGTAAAATGCATTAAATTAATACTAACAAGATTAAGTTTCAGGGTCAATCACCACCATCATTGTTATTTAACCTATCATTTAAAGACATATTTATGCTAAGTAATTCTCAATATATGTACTACTAATCTGAGGTTCTAGAAAATGACTTTTTTTTTTTTTTGGCAGTGCTGGGAATGGATCCCAGGGCCTCAACTCATGGAAGGCAAGTGCTCTACCACTGAGCTACACCCCCAGCACCATCTGTCTTGAATTCTTAAAAAAGGTTAAGAATGACAGATACATGTAAATGAAGTCCTACTTTTCCTAACAGTGGCCCTTCCCCAAAAGTAAGACTTTCTGATCATTTGTTCTTACAAGACCATGTATTTGAAATATTAGCATTTTAGAATCTTCAGTGGGATTTCAAGTATTATTCTGTAATACAAATTTTTGGCCTAATTTTCTAACACAAATAAAACTTTTGAGGAATTTCAGTAACTGTATGCTAGATCCTTAATTTCAAATTAACTTATTACTGACAGTTTTTAGAAAAACACTAAACCATTATTTTTACTACACCTACTGAACCCATATTAAAGCAAACATTTGTCCCATTTTTCTTAATTTGAAGCCATTTTTTTCACATCTGATTTTGACTTTAACAACAAACTAGCACCTACTGAGGGTGAAAAATGACTTCATTCACAAAATATTTTCAAGATAGCTTTTAATTGACTACTTATCTTTAAAAATAACACAGTGACACAATGACCTCACTGGAAATGATTCTTTCTGACATCCTCAGAATGTAAAGCACATGTATTATCCTTCAAGAGTTAACATTAGAGCTGGGCGTGCACGCCTGTAATCCCAGTATTTGGGAGGTCGAGACAGGAGGATCACAGGTTCAAGGACAGGCTCAGCAACTGAGCGAGACCGTTTCAAAATAAAATAGGGGTAGGGGTGTAGCACAGAAGTAAAATGCCCCGGAGTTCAATCTCCAGTACCAAAAAAAGGGGCAAAATTAATTTTGAAGTTTTTCTCCAAAGATCTTTCTTCAAAACAAAAGCAAGTGCAGAGAGCCATTAACTTTTAGTAAAAAGCAGAGAATGCCTATAGGAAGGCCTGCTCTAAAGTTTAATAAAATTAACATTCACATTTTGGTTATCTACATGAAAGGCAGAAAAAAAAAACTGAAAAGAAAATATGTCAGAAGTTAGGGCTCTGTTTTTTCTATTTATATCCTGGCTTTCTTATTTGTAAGTAAAGGAAAATTGTGAATGATTTGTAAGGTCCCATTTCAACTCTAAGTATTTATTTAAAGATTCTTATGGTGAAGTTTTTGGCTGCTTGAAAATAGGAACAGAAAACTAAGTGCCCCCCTTCCCACCAGACCACTGTTGTCAAGCAAAGCTTGAGTCTTATATTCTTCCAACCAAAAAAATTAAATAAAAATAAATAAATAAAAGGAGACATATTTAGTGTTTGTGCATCTTCTAATCAGACACTATTAATCATTTCTTTTAAAATTAAATTACCTACCTCACTGGGGTGTTGTGAGGATTAATTCATTAGTGTTTGTAAAGCACTTTGAGATCCTCAGGTCAAAGGCGCTATAGAAGTGCAAAGTAGTAGTATTATTACTAGATTCTTTGCTTATTTAAGGAATTCACAATCCTTTAAAACCTAACTCTGTGTTATGATTTAAACATCTATCTGTAAAACCCTGCAATTTATCCACAGTACTTTAAATTCTTTTTGAATGTTAGATAGGGGCAGATGCTTCAATACAAATGATTTTAAAGGTTAAATTTTGATCCACAAATGGAGGAAAAGAGTGGGGAAAATCCAGTGTGATAGATTTTGTTTAGCATAAAATTTTAGTGAGAAACCTTGTCAATAAGATTTAGAAGTGTGCCTAAGTTGTAAGAAAAAAACAAAAACTGCACTTTAATCAGATTCTGTGGTGAAAAATTCCTTTCTTCAAAGAGGAAAGGAAACAATATCTACTCAACTCACTTTAAAAGCTAGCACTGCTGTTATAATTACATTTACATGCATGTACCTGAAAACTGTCATTTTAAGCTTTACATTTAAATCACAGTAACAGTGTTAGTATGAACTGACATTAAAACTAGGCTGCTTTTTCTTTTAACTAGCCTCTCACCCTCAATCAAATAAAGCAAACCAAGCATTGAGAAGAGGTCAAAGCGACTTTGCTTTATGGAGTTTAAGAGAAAACTTAATGAGGGCCAAGGCTTCAAAACTGGTTAAAATCTTGGATTATTCAAAACTCTTCCCACCCTCTTCTCTAACCAAATAATTTTACAATTAAAGTGTTGTGTTTTAAAATCAAAACAATACATGAACATGTACACACAAAGCTAAGAGAACCAGATCTATGGAATTTTCTACTCAATAAACAGACACTTCTTTTTATAAAGATTTCAACATCTTCTGATGAGGTTCCCCAGTGCAACACAAATTCCAGTCTCAAGATCAAACTGAAAATGAGGTATTAAACTTTAAGCACTTACCTCCTGCTCCTGTTGAAAGATGACAACTCTACCACCTTTATCTCCTGTTGCTAGTAATTCTCCAGAATGATTAAACTCTACTGTAGAAATTATATCTGCTGTAATAATTAGAACAAAAGCAAAAAAAAAGACATTAGTTTTTATTCCCCAACTCACAGGAGTTGCAGAACTTAGCATGTTTACTAACATATTCCCAACCTGCCATCAGAAATAAAGTGAATTTTAAGTTCTTTCAGGTATACTCTGATTCACCAAAATAAATTTCCTCAGAATTTTAATATTAACAAATTTAATAGGAACACAAGAAATAATGAATACTAGTGGTTTCTTCATATTTCACTAACTTTGTGAACGTAAAGAAATCAACAATTTCTGCAACATTTTACTTCTTAAATTTTTTTTTTGCGGTACCGGGGATTGAACGCAGGGGTGTTCTAACCTCCGCGCTACGCCCCCGGCCCTATTTTTTATACTTTATTTTGAAACCGGGTCTCACGAAGTTGCGGAGGGCCTCACTAAGTAGAGAGAGAGAGAGAGAGAGAGAGAGAGACAGCTGAGGCTGGCCTCGAACCCAGACCCTCCGGTCTCCGCCTCCCAAAGTACTAGGATTACAAGCGTGCGCCACCAACGCCCGGCTTACTTAAATATTTTTGATAGCAGCTTGGGGTTTCTGCTTGTTTGGTGCTGGGGAGAACCCAGGGCCTCACGCACAGCATGCCAGGAGTGCTCCACCACTGAGCCACACTCCAGCCAATGAGCTGGTATATGTAAACCCAAAACAGTCTATAAAATTAAGGCAAGTGTTATTAGCATGGGAGTAAATTTTTAAATGTAGAAGTAATTTCGGATGGAATTCTGAAAATCTTAAATTCAAATTATAGTCTCAAACAAAAGTGAGCCAACAAAACTTACTTAGAATTCTGAACCTTTAACAATGCACTCTTGAGTCAAAAGAAAACTATACCACATGTACACACATGTATTGTGACGCCAGGGAGGAACAGTTGAACACACGAACGTGTCATGAAAGCTAACAATACTTAGAAACACTTGCAAGTAGTTTTTTCTTTTTGGTGGTGCTGGGGATTGAACCCAGGGGCATTCTACCTCCAAGCTACACTTCTAGCCCTATTTTATTTTTTATTTAGAAACAGGGTCTCACTAAGTTGCTGAGGCTGGCTTCGAACCTGCAACCCCCGTCTCAGCCTCCTAAATCCTGGGATTACAAGTGTGCGCCACCATGACTGGCTTCTGTATCATGCTTTAAAAAGCAAAGATGATGATATCACTGTCAGAGCCATAAAACTGAACTTGGTGGATGGCCCAGTATATTAATTGAGTTATATTCCCACAAACCATAAACAAAAAGGCAAAGAAAAAAAAAACACTGCTTTTAAAAGTCTTCCTAGGACCAATTAAAAAAAAAGTTATTTTGATGGAGATTTGGCTCAGTAGCAGAGCACTTGCCCAGCATGTAAAAGGCCCTGGGTTTGGTAAGACAAGAAGAAAAGAAGTATTTTACAATGAAAAAAATGCCTGTATTACTCTTATAAAAAAAAATTCTAATATGGTTAGTAAAAAGGGAGGACCCCAGGCCGGGTGTGGTGGTGCACGCTTGTAATCCCAGTACTTGGGAGGCGGAGATCGGAGGATCCAGGTTCGCTGCCAGCCTCAGCTACTCAGTGAGGCCCTCCTAAGACCCGGTTTCAAAATAAAGTATAAAAAATAGGGCCGGGGGTATAGCTCGGAGGTAAAACGCCCCTGG
>PVJS01021566.1:0-31375 GCA_004027185.1 Glis glis
GCCTAAATATTTAGACAAATGAAGAAAGAAAAAAAGAAAGAGAGGGAGGGAGGGTGGGAGGGAGGGAGGAAGGAAGGAGGGAAAAGGAAGGAAGGAAGGAGAGAAGAACACATACAAAACTGTATTGTGTGATAGAATGTCTTTAAAATGGTTCTGTTCTGTATTTGTGTTGGACTTTTATTTTTCTCTTCAATTTCTATGAATTGAAAAATGCCCTATTCACACTAACAAAATAGTTTAAAGTCCATTTAATGTAGTTAAACTGTTGACAATAGAATATTTCATGTTTTAAAACGTGTCATGTAAATGCGATTGGTTTGTGCTTTCAGTAATAAGATATCTGAATGATGTGATATTTCGACTTTGTCTTATATCTAATATGATAAAATACTATAACTGAAAGGATAGAGGTTGTTCCAACAGCAGTAGGCTTTCTCTTACTAAATATTAAACTCATGAACAAAAAGTAAAGAATTAGACAAGTTAGCATAATTTTTATCTTCAGTTAGAAAAACCTTGATTTTTTTTGCAGTGATTTTTAATAAAAAATAAATGACTTTTAACTCCATTTAAGGAAGGGTAGGATATTTATGGAGAAAAGAGCTTTAGGAAGGCTCAAGGGGAAATGTCAGTACTTGCTCAAGAAGAATGAAAATGTCATTTTGCATTTAAAAAAACATGATTATGGCTTTCCTGTGAAATTCACAAAACCTTTTATGGCAGGGGAAAACTTTACTTGATTAAGTGGCACCAGACACAGATGTATATCAAATTATAACTATAGTGCCTACCAGAGAAATGTTCTTTGACAACCCGGGAAGGCAAGCCCCTTAATATTGCCATGGGATTCACAATTGTATTTGAGTGGGGATGCATCTCAAGGACCACTACATTAAACTCTGTCAATTCTTGAATTGCGATTGTCTGCATGAGTAAGCATTGGTTCCTAATAATAGCAGAAAGCCTGTTTTCATTTGTAAATGCTTTCTCTTTTGATGGAAAACTGCTATTTATGTCCTTAAGAAGTGTGAACACTCCTTGTAAATTCTATTCTCCTCAGGGTTTAGTTACCTGAAAGCTACATGTATGGACAAGATGCTAAATGGTTTGGTGTAGTACAGTGTACCCAAATGAGGGCCTTTCAGATCATGGACACTGAGTATCTATCTGTTGAATTAATTAATGAGAATATAAATTGTTTTCAAAAAATCTTTTAATTTTTATTTACATATTTTTGCATAAATCTGTTGTCACCATTCAATTGAATGCAACATAGAAAATCCTATGGTTATATTCTGAAGAACCTTGCCTAACATTTTCTTTAAGGAGTACTATTGAAATGTGTTCTCTAAAATTTGCATTTATTGTAATATTTGTCTTCAGAATGTTACTTAAGAAGAGGAAGTTGGAAGTAAGAATAGTAAGGGAGAGTTGCTAATCTGGTTGACTTGAGTATCAATCTTTGGAGCACCTGATTAGTATGTAAAGATCCAGAAATAGGAATTGTATGAATGGTACATTAGTATAACTTTAAAATAAAAATAAATGGGCCTTTGCTGTTATCTAAAAAGTAATTGAATGTACTTTTTCATACCTGACAATACTTTCATGTGCTTATGGAGCAAATACTGTACATTTAAGAATGTGGTTGCTTTGTTTTTCTTTTTTGCCATTTATGATTCAGTGCAATCATCAAAAACTGAGGTTGCAGGCTAGGGCTAGTTTGGTGCTGTCTTGGTGTCAGGTATGTAGAGTCCTTTTTTGTAGCACTGTTATGTGTGGCTTCTACTCCAAGATCATCCAATGGTCCATGATAGCCAGGAGAGGCAGTAAACATCTACCAGTCATCCCAGTGAAGACAGCTGTCACATCACACATATATGTGCACATCCTCATGGGAATCTTAGTCATGAGACTCCACAGGCCTGCAGGGCAGGCTGGAAAATTTAGTCATTTTGGCTACCAGATGTTCAGTGAAATTCTATGTAAGTTCAGAAGATGAGAATATGGATTTCTTTGGTAGAACTTGTCTGTTAGCATTTTCTCTAGAGATATTGGTAATAGTTTTACAAATATTATTGTAAAGATCATTTATTAGTTACCCATCTTTCAGTCATGAACTTCTCAAGGGTTGCTTTTTTGAAATATCATTTTTCTTCAGTACATATCAATGTATCAATGTTAACACATGCTCAAAACTCTGCTTAATTTTGTTGTTAATTTTAAATAAATTTTTTTTTTTTGCAGTACCGGGGATTGAACCCAGGGGCGTTCTACCTCCGCGCTACACCCCCGGCCCTATTTTTTTATACTTTATTTTGAAACCGGGTCTAACGAAGTTGTGGAGGGCCTCACTAGGTAGAGAGAGAGAGAGAAAGAGAGCTGAGGCTGGCTGCGAACCCAGATCTTCTGGTCTCCGCTTCCCAAAGTACTGGGATTACAAGCATGCGCCACCACGCCCGGCTTACATAAAAGTTTTTTAAAAATATTATAAAAAATATTCCAAAAGCATTTAAGAGAGTAAATGGAAACTGAGACATTACTTCTACATAGCTTTTAACTGTTTCTCTTTATAGTTGTTCTAATTGCCACCACTAAACTCCAAATAATATGTACAAGATATAAGAGATGAGGAATCTAGTCATTTAACACTAATGTTGACCTTGCCAGTCCAGCCAAATTGTCTAAATTATAATGTATGGTGAGTCAAAACACAAGCACCATCTATCTTCCAGCTCCTTTCCTTCCTAGTGGTTTCCATGTTCTAGGTTACTTCATGTCCAAGTCCAGGGGAGAATGTCACTGAATTCCACTCCAGGTAGCACAAAGGAAGGGCCATATGGTTTGTCCCACTTGGCTGTATCCTAAAAATTCTTCTAGATATTAATGAGGCATGACATAGCCACATGGGGTATGTGGAATCAAGGAAGACCAGGAAATGCCAACTTTAAAATCAGTTTATTGCAACATTGAAATAACATTGGGTTTTTTTTACTGTAGAGGAAGGGAACATTGAATGTGGGGAAATAACATTCTCTAAGCTCTAGGTATGTATGTATGTATGTATGTATGTATATATCTACCTAATATATCATTACATATGCACTTGTGTATCTGTTTATAGATAATGTTTTTAGCTCTAGAAAACAATAATCAATTATTTGTTCAAATTAATTTTAAAGTATTGCTCTAAATTATGTGATAATTGGATAACTTTATTTTTTTAGACTGCGAGGAAGTATTTTATTGTTACATTTGTCAAATAAGAAAATGATTTGATTAATTCATTTAACAAATATGTATTGAGCCCAAATGTGGTCATTTTTTTTACATAACATTACATGTCACTGTATCCACCCCTGGGGCACACTGGTGATGAGTTAAGAGAGGGGGAGGCTGCCAAGCCCAGACTGTGTAGGGGCCTTCGCAAGTGTCAAGTGAGGGCTATTGTTAGGAAGATGGGTGATGGTAGATGTGACATGATTTACTTTGCTCAGGTAGCAGTAACAGATTAGAAGGAAGAACAGGGTGAATTTTAATAGGCCTGTTTACCTATTCATTTACCCAACTAGTAGGAAAACCACCTTTGATTTAGAAGGGCTGAAAAATATTATACTCACTGCAGTTTAATAACACTGATGAAAAATAGTTTGATGTATGATATTCTAGCTATTTCCTTTAAATATAAATATTTGAACCCTCTATATTTAAAGAATAAGTCTTTTAAAGCCATATCATCCATAACTAGAGTTTACACTTAACTCTAATTGCAGGAAAATTATCCCCGCCAAAAAATGTCCTCATGTATGATAAATTTTCAAATTCAGAAGTACAAAAATGCTGGAAACTAATGAAATACTAGGAATGACTATAGCTGTGGTGATCTAAGGCAGGTATAACCAAAGCGCCCTTGTTTTAAAATACCTTGATATAAAATATAAATGGTATGATAGATAAAAAGCAGAAATCGAAGGGATATTACTGAGGAAAAGCAAAGAAAAGGTGCCAAAAATAGTTTTGAGATCATTTATTCATTTACTTAACAATACTTCATTGCTGTTCAAAATTTATAAGGTTAGCCATTATTTAAGCAAGAGTGTACCATAGGAAAAGTGGAATTGTTACATGGTAATTAGAATATTTGTCAAGGCAAGAAAGAAATAGCTGCCACATGAAAAAGGGAATAAGTGGATATTCTCATTAATTAAAATAAAATATTACGCACCATTTGTCAATTATTAGAATAGCTTTTATTAGTGCTAAGCCAAAAATCTTCTCATTGTGATAGTGCTATGAGTTTTTTCAACCAAGAAGTGGCATTCCAAAGTAAAAAATATATAGTTAAAAAGCGTTCCAAGGAAAAAGAAGTGAATAAAATGTAGAACAATAAAAAAATCTAGGAATTTAACTATTGAGGAAGGAGTTATTTAATAAATCTTCAAATATATGAAGGGCTTTGTGGAAGGATGGTAATCGATATTTTTCTTATATTGAAAACAGAAGAAGGGAAACTAGGCTTACTATTAAGTATGACAGATTTGAGTTCACACGTAGTAAAGTACTTTCTGACAGTGAGGGAGTTGCTGTGAATCTCTTTCGAAGGTCCTTTAAACAAGAATGGATTCTTACTTTCCTGTGATTCTTTATGCATTGTGTGACTGATGATTGATAAGCGAGGCAAAAGGATCCATTTCATACTTATTATCTCCTTATATAAAACATGGATTGTGTATGAAATATCATCATTAACCCCCTCCCCAAAAGTTAAAATCATCTTATTATGGAAATTTTATGTTAAATCACTCAGGATGACATTATAATTCTATTAGGCAGGATATTATTCTAAGTATATCTTTTTAAATTTTAAACATTAACAGAGCTATGAAGAAATAAAAACACACATGGAAAACAAAGGGACAATTCTCTAATGTGTATTCCAATAGTTAAATACTCAAGGAATCCTTAGCGAATCAGTATAAATATAATACCAAGTTTCTAATTTGTTAAAAAAAGTAGTTAATTTTCTTCTACCAATTGAAATTGTTAAAAATTCATTCTTTTGAAAGTTCAGATGTTTTCCCTCATATGTGGAAGCTAGGGAGAAATTGGGATACAAAAGGGACTTTATAGACAAAGAAGGAGAAACCCTAGTGGAGTGGTAGAGGAGGCCTAAGAGGGAGGCAGGTGCAGGGAGGGAGACTTGATGGAGGAAATGCTTCAAAGCACGTGATGTACATAAACAAAGTGATCAATGCCCATGACCTCAATATCATGCACATGCAGGGGGAGGGGGAGGGAACAGGGGTGGGAGTTGGGGGGAGGCTCACCAAGTGCTGTGTATATGTGTGTCTCTATCACTCTGAACTTCACCATGATGTAGGATTACAATGCACCAATAAAAAAAATTCACTCTTTTATGTAAGTAAATTTTATTTTTAAACAACCACTTATCAATGGATTACAAATGGCGACATGTTTGCGACATAAAATAACATCTGTATTTCTTTTATGTGTGTTCACAAGGTCTGGTTTCCTCTGAGTCACTCAGAGACATTCTTGAGCTGGTCTCACATAGTAAGACAACAAAACTCACTTTTCCAAAACTCTTTCGCACACAACCAACTCATCGGGAAGGAGATTCTTTACACCAGCCTAGGCTGACTACCCCCACATAAGCTGCCACTGTTGATTAAACTTTCAAAAACAGGATATCCCTGAGCAGCCTTCTGTAGCCATAAGTTTTAATAGTAAAAATGACAGGATGAAGATTACCATTATTCATCTAACTTAGGTAATAAAAGGGCTCCTTTCCATTAAATTTCACTTCACAGAAAGAAAATACATTTTTTGATCTAAGGTCACTGAGGGCAGAGTACGCTGGATCTGTGTAAAGGACAAAAAAAAGAATTTTTGTTAAGGTTGCTTTAATTTACTTTAAACTCATAATGAGTTACAAGAACTTTTTAAAGTTAGATGCCTATAAATTGAATCTTAGAAATATCTTTACATATCATAATTGCATGGAACATATTTTTCAGACTGTCTGCAAAAAAATCATTTTGTTTATCATCCTCAGGCTAAGATTCTTTTTTTTCCTTTTGGTTAGGAAAATTCTCATAAGCTTCCCATTCTGACTTAAAGAGCTTTCATGAGATTTAGGCTTTGGGCATGATCGAAGATGCTTCAAGAGACTGGATTTTAGCCGTCCTTGATAATTACTTCTGAAAAGCAATGACTAATTCCAATCAGCTTTCTGAAAAGGATATAAATCTTGATGCTATCAGGTATTTTGCCTGCTGAAACAACCAGAGAAAGAAATCTACTTTTTGTCCACTTAGGATACTTAATTCCACTCACACATTTTCTCCAGTTCCTATCTGCACATCTAAGCATGCATTTCAATGTTCACTTTTAATTTTAAACCCTCACATCAGTACTATATAGTCTTTAGGATTCAAAGAACTCTAGGACCTGAAAGAGCATATGTAAGAAATCCTGTTAAAAGCACTAAAAAGGGAAACAAAGGCAAATTAATAATGTTTTTGTTGAAAGTATGAGACAGAAAACAAGGAAGTAAAAACAAGCAAGGTTCACAGAAACCTGTCAATGCCCACGTAGGTTAACTTTGGTATAAGAAAATGCCTGCATTTAACAAGCAGTAGGATTGGTTCTAACGTTCCAAAAGAGCCACCATAAAGCATGATGCTGAAAGTCAAGGTCTTTGATACCTTTGGGTTGGCGAGTGAGGGTAACAATTGAGCAGATATGAGACAGGTACCCAACCTCGTGCTAAGTGGCAAATTCACAATGTGATGATTTATCAAGCTATAGATTTTTTTATTTGTTAATGAGGAGATCATTTCCAATATATAACTCATCTTCTGATGAAAACCTTATTAAACACACACTCATTAATAATAGAAAATTTTGTGATTTATATGCTAGTTCTTCACTAGCATATAAAACTAGTAGAATAACATCTGTGTACATTCAAGGAAAATGTTATTTTTAATTATTTGCCATGCAAAATTCAATTGGATTCATATATTATATTATCACTTAATTTGAACTAAAAAGTTCAATAATACATTTGTGAGCCAATAAAAATCCAAGGTACTAAATTTGAAGCATGGTTACAGTCTCATTCTATGTCTTTTGTAAATCTTTTCCTTTATTTTCATCTAACAAGACATTATGGAAATACATCCACTTCCTTTTATGTGGAAATTGATTGTTTTCTGCTACAGTATTCCACTGTTTGAATATAGTAATTTATCAATTTTATAATTAATATATATTTGGAGTGTTTCTATATTTTCTCTACCACATACTATGAATAATGCTTCTATAGAATAATTCTATAGAATATGCTTCTATAAACATTTTGCTACATTTTGGTTTTTATTTCACATACACATGAAATTCTGCGTACATATGTGAAATCTTTGGTTTTAAGGGTATGCATCTTTTAGCATTAAGAAGGCAATGCCAGTTTCCCAAAAAATATTATACAAATTTTCAATCCTACCAACACTGTTTTTGAAGTCTTATTGCTCTAAGTGTTTGCTGACATGAAATTGTCAGAATTTAACAACTGTAGTGTCTGCATAGTATTACTTTTATCACTTAATAAAATTAAATTTGTGGTCTAGTTTTATAAATACCTCTCAGTGAATAAAACAAGATACTATTTGAATATCAGATTGCTATTTCTGGATTACTCTAATATAGTAACTATAATAATGTGTGTGCTTAGTAGTATTAATTTACCATGCTGACTATTTTAGGATTGTATTTTGATATGCCATTGTGGAAGAAATCATCTTTTTTTCCTGGTTGTTTTTCTTTAAGGATTTAAACTACTGCTATTAACTATGACCAGTTACTAACCTCAGTAGATTAATCTAGTACAGTAAAAATGTCTATGCGAGAATAGAGAATTTTACTTATGATAGATACATTATTACTTAAGTAATACTCTCACTGACTGAAATGCTCCAGTGGAAAGGTCAGAGATGTGTTGCAGCAGAGCTGTTTTCTGTAGGTGGGTGTTATCCATAAACTCTTACAGCCATAATAAAAATGTGAAAAATAGGAGTACAGGAAACGCAAAGCAAAGCTAAATATTTTAAATGTTCACATAAAAAGAACTTCACCGATGATTACAAAAGAAAATTGCGTGAAGTAATAACACTACCTGGGATGATTAAGTGCGTTACTCAAGGGAGGTGTTTATTGTTGTAAATGCTACAGACATTTCTTTGATGGTGGTTGCTAAAAATAAAGGCTTACAGACCAAAATAATAATTTAAATACAGGAATTTTCAGGGAGAGCAATACATATGATATTCAAGTATAATACAAAGGCAGATTTTTGAATGTGGGCAACAAACAATCTAAATCTCTCACCAACTTTTATATGCACTAGAACCATGGAACACTGGTTGGAAAGCTATGCTTCTTTTTGTCAGTTCTTTAAAAGGAAAAGATAAGAAGAGAAAAATATTTTTCTCTGTACTTTAATTTTCCAGAAACTTAATGCTAAGAAGAAAATGGAGGAAATTCAGCACACATGAAAGAAAATTCTAGAACTCATCCCTCTTTCTCTTTTCATCCTTAGAGTATGGTAGTTATCTTAAAGCCCAAATGTCTTCAGTGGCCAGACACAAACATGTAGATTTACTACTGGTTCCTTTATTTCTGTAATTCTCAAACTTTTGTGCATGTAAAAATTAATGTACAAGATTGATACACAAATTATCTATACTGCTTTATAGTCAGTTTATAATTATTTTTGTGCCCTTTTTCCAGGGCAATTTTAACAATATACAAATTTTATAATTGTTTTTTTCATTTCATTGCAGATTTGAGAAACTAACATGCACCTAAGATATGATTTCACTGTGCTACCTTCTCAGGCAGGAAATAGTGGTATTGCTTAGCTGTATTAAAACATGGATTGAATTATAAAACCATCACCAGATTCAGTAAATTTAAAAAATCAGAGATATTTAAAACTCCACGCTGATGATGAACTTTTAATTTTTCTAGTTAATGAAACAATGACTAGATTTTACAGCAGCAATAACATATAACCCAGAAAGTATACTTCCTGAAATAAATGTATCACATTATCAAAGAAATTAAATTTTACTTACAAGCTATAAACTTGATGTGCAACTTCTTATATTAAAGGATGTATTTTATAATTAGTGTTCCTTGTTTTTCTATTTTTGTACCTATGTGAAGCTCCTCATTCTAACCATGATCATGACTTTCTTGTACTACTTTACATTACTAGGGCAGATCAAACATAGTCTGAGCTGTGGGTTGGTTCATATATTAAAACAGATGAGATAATGACAGAAATCCTTGCAGCTTTCTAAATGCATAAATCAATCAACTAGAAAGATTTATCCACTTATCCTAAAGTTTGAAACCATTTTTAATCTGACTCTGTTACATTACAAACCTACTTTTTCTTTAATCCAACATGTTCACATCTTAAACTTGGCTAGAACCAGGCGTGGCGGTGTGTGCCTGTAATCCCAGTATGTGGGAGGCCGCAACAGGAGAATCATAGGATTGAGGACAGCCTCAGCAACATAGTGAGACTCTCAGCAACCTAGGGAGACTCTGTTTCAACAAACAAAACCTAAAAAAGGGCCATGGGGTATAGTTTGGAGGTAGAATGCCCCTGAGTTCAATCCCCAGTACCACAACAAAACAAAATAAACAAACAAACTAGGCTGGCTAGCTTTTTTTTGAGGGGAATCTGTTTTAAATGCATCCATATTGTTATATTACTTCCCTTTTTCTTTTTCTGTCCATCTTCTATTTAACTAAACCTATTTAAAAAGTTCTATCACTTGACATTCCTGGCCACAGTGATTTGTGTATTCTGTTAGACTTGTAATGTCTGTGCTGTATTTTTTACCCAAAACATGAATTATATACTTGGATAACTATTTGTAAACTAAGCTTTTTCTGCTCAACTTGATTGTACCTCCCTGTGGATGTGGTTTATCTAACATATTCTCCCTTTTTCAGAAGGGTTAGGAAAGTAAAAGGGGTGTTTTAAGTGGGTTTAAGGACAGAAATATTTATAATAGTTTTTTTCACTTGTCCAGTGAACAGGAATCCTTGCAAATGTAGCCATTGACTGGCAAGATGTCTCATTTTAAGCAGTGAATGATGAAGTCATTATAGGTTCATCAACTTCTATCCCCAATTTTTCTTACTGTCTCTTCTTGGCACTTTGAAACAGTATGAAGATGGGATGACACCAGTGTCACCCTTTAGAATATTGAGATGTTGCCAGGCATGGTGGCGCACGCTTGTAATCCCAGTACTTTGGGAGGCAGAGACCAGAGTATCCGGGTTTGCGGCCTCCTCTCTCTCCTCTCTCTCTCTCTCTCTCTCTCTCTCTCTCTAGCTAGTGAGGCCCTCTGCAACTTCGTGAGACCTGGTTTCAAAATAAAGCATAAAAAAATAGGGCCGGGGGTATAGCGCGGAGGTAGCGTGCCCCTGCGTTCAATCCCCGGTACCGCAAAAAAAATAAATAAATAAAAAAAAATTCAGATGTTAGTAGCTCAGAGTGTGGAAGAAAATTGACTTCTGTCTGCTCAGTATTGGAGAAATTAGAATAACTTCCCCCAGTAAAGGTGATAACAGAATAAAACTATTTATAATTAGTGAGCTATTTTCACCTACCATATGCATTTAAAATTATTTTGTAGTTGGGGAGGATTTAACTGTAAATATGCCATTGGTTGGAAAATTTTCTAATATTACTTCTCTGAAAAGATTACCAATTCCTTTGGTTTCAGCTTCTATTCTCTTTTCTCTGCCTATTATTATTAGGTTTGCTCTTTTAAGATTGGCCGAGATCTCTTCAATGTCCAATTCATGCTGTCGAATTGTTTTTTCAAAATTATATACTATGCGTTCATTTTTGGAGAGGTCATCTTCTAAGAGTGAGATTCTGTTTTCCATGTGGTCTAGTCTATTGTTGATAGTTTGCATTGATGCCTTCATTTCAATTATTGCATCCTTCACTCCTTCAGAGCTTCTTTTTGATTCCTGTTCAGGGTGTCAGATTCTTTGTTTATTTGATACTTCTTTTCTTTCAGGCTCTCTCTGAATTCTTTTCAGAAATCCTGTATAATTTCTACTATTAAAGTTCTGAATTTTCCTTCTGGCAATCTTTTCACTTCTGTGTTGGCAATTCTATTGTGGAGTTGTGGGAGCTCATTGTTTCTTTTCTATCTCCTCATGATTTCAGCTTTCTTAAGTTTATATCTTTGTTGCTTTGGTAGCACTCTCTTGCTCTATAGGTTTCCTATGTCTAATCTCTCTCCCTTTATAGAATCTTATTCTGGAGGTAGATATTGGCTACTAGGTGAGCCTTAACGGTGAATAGCCTTTACTGAATGGTTATTCTCACTTGCTCGGTATAATGTTCTTTTGCAGACCCAATTCTTGGTCTCCTTCAGTGATTGGGACCCTTGCCTGGTGCCTCTTACTGATTGCAGGCGCCCAGTGTCACTATTGCCCCTCTCACTGCAAGCGTGGGTCTCCACGTTCTTCACTTAGGCTGTCCCTATGTCTCTCTCTGTTTAAACATATGCAGGCATTGCCAGCGGGAGGCCCTGGGTGTATGTCTCTCTGCCTACAGAAGTGGTGGATGTCGCTTTGACTTGACTTTGTGCAAACATGGAACTCCACATTTTCCACAGAGAGGGCTGGGTTGGTCTAATTTTTCCCCAGGTACCACGACTGTGTGTCCTGTGGCAATCCCTGGGAACCCTGCAAGGGCACTGTGACCTGTGAGCTGTAGGTCTCTCTCAACCAAATGTCACCAGGGGCTGTCTGCTTATCCAAGCGTCTACTGTGTCCCACAGCAGACCACACTCTCACCTCCATGGGAGTGATCTGCAAAGACTCAGACCCCATGAGTCTACTGCTTGCCACACAAGTCCCTGTGGCCGCACTGGGTGGTCTCCCCCTGGGGTGACTCATTGTGGTCTCATTGAGGGCTGCTCTTAATCTCTGGGAGAGGGAGTGGGCTCAGCCATCTGCTGCAGGTTCTGCTCAGGCCTCTGGGCACTCGGGTCTCTGTCAAACATGGAGCGAGTTGCTGCTTGCTTTTGTTGCTGATGCTCTGCAGTTGCTGGTCTTACAACAGTTCACTGGCTTCTTTGTTGGTGGCCTGCAGAAGCCTCAATGCTGGTAGCTGCCAGTGCAGTCAGACCAAGATGGCACTGCCACAGCCACTGTCACCGCTGTCATTCAGGTCTCTGCTGAATGTGGGATGAGCTGCTGCTCACTTTCGTTGTTGCTGATCTGCAATTTTACTGTCCTCTGTTTTGTCTTCTGTCTTTGATTCTGTAGTGTTTCAAATTTTTTGTTCTTTAGTTTAATTTTTCGTTGCTTTTCTTCTCTTGTTGAGAAGCTGCTTTCATGGCGATTGAGATCCAAGCCTGAGAGAGCTTGCAATGTGGTGTCTCCCTCAGTCGCCATCTTGGAATCAAAAATGGTAAATATTTAAGGAGATAGGTATGCATACCCTAATTTGAACATTACACAATGTATAGATGCATCAAAATATCACATGGTACCTGTGAATATGTACAATTTTTCCATGTAAATTTTTAAAATAAATTATAGAAAAGATACATTTGATATTGTAAAGAACTGTGAATACATATTTCTTTTGTGGAGGTTTCAAGGCTTTAGCCCTCCTCTTATAATTCAACCTGCATATAACTCCAGCTTCATTTGCCTTCTAAAGCAGAAAGGTCTTTCTCTTGATGAAATCTTCAAGGACTCCACATAAACTACTGCTTAATGTGCAAATTTCTTATGGTTGCATTCTGTCTTCCACATTAGGGTCCTTATCTGTGATAGTACAGAAAAATAACTCTCTAAAACCTACCATCTGAATTTCTCCTTCCTATGGGAGAAACAAAATAACTCACTTGGGCATATGTTCTTGTTAAGGAAAATACTAAGGTGGGTTTTTCTGGTATGAGGTAGTAAATCTTCAAGGCATTGTCCAGAAGGCAAAAGTGAGATAAAATGAAGTAAATTGCTTCACATAACACACTAAGAAGATATTTTAGCTTATTCAGGCAAGTAGGATGGGTGAGTAACTGTTGGGGATAGTGAGGGTAGGAGAATCCTAGCAAGATATTGAGAATATTTTTTTTTCATATAACAGGGCACTCTCTCTCTTAGAAAGAGAACCTGCTGGGTTTTAGTTAGGCAAGTGGCTGCCACAGTCATAGATCCATTGCCAGTCTCCTGGACACCAATGAGTGGCACTGGGTTTTGACCAGAGAAGATAGATTCAGCTTATCATCCATATGTACAAATACAACCCCACTTTCCCTGGGCTTTCTCCTTCCCTTTTCCCATGGGTTGGGAAATATGTGGGCACTAGAAGATTCACTCTTGAGCATAAAAAACTACCACACCAGCCCTATTCTACTAATCTCTCTATTATTACATGAAATTGAAATTAAGCTCTATTTTCCTTAAGCCACTGAATTCTTGGTTTATTTTGCTTCAGCTACTTAGTCTATAACTAGCAAGGATATCTAATTTTAAGTACTTTCATATGCTTTAAGGCGGTTTCTTCTTCTTGTTAATCCAGTGCTTCAATAAAAGCCTCCTACGGTTTCATTTTTACATAGGTGATTGGCATGTGTCCCAAAAAAGGGACAATTTGGAAAATAACTGAACTTGCAGAAATTAAGAAGTAAGTGGAAGCAGAAAATTAGAGTCAGAAGTGAGGAGGAGAAACATAAGTTCTCTTAAAATCCCTGGAGAAACATGGAGGAAAAAAAGGAGTTTTCTTTTACATTTTCACTAGTAGTTTTATTTAAAGCCCCAAAACAAGCAATCCTAGCAGACTAAAGAACTTTAGCTTCTCACATAAATGACTCTTGGGTTGCGTTATTTTTCCTTCCTCATTTCTTCTGATCCTTCATTAATGAGCTCTTTGCTCTACTGAAAATAAGTACAGTCCCCTGGCTACAGAGCAGGTCATGCTCTTAAGTAGATTATTTTCTTCAAGCTTTCCCCTTATCTTCACGTGACTTCTTGTTTCTCCATGCTTTTGATTACAGTTCCTCTATTTTGGCAGTTTGTTACCTGGGAAGTTTGATGGAAAGCCTTGCTTATTAGATGCTAAATATATTGAGGATATTTTAAAGAGACATCCATTGCCTAATGCCTTTTATTTGTCATAAAACTAGGTCTTTGACTTTAACCATGTAAAACTGGGATGATGTTGCAAGTTTATAAATATCTGGAGGTAGCAAAATGTTGAGAAAATTTCTTGCACGTAAATTTTGTAATCTGATATTTAAATGGCATTAGAGAATGAATAATTCATATAATGGGCCATGTTCCCTTACCAGAGAAGCTACTTATTTGTTATCAGTCACATATTTGTATAGTGTAGGGGTAGACATATAAACAACACTTTATAAGTAAACAATGTTTAATTAGAAAAAAATTTAGCAGTATTGCCATCAGCATAATCCTATGAACATGATTATTTATTGTTCCATTTACTTGCTCAAGTCTCTAATGACTTGATTGGTGCATGATACTATATATGGACAATCCCCCACTTGCATTTCTTCTACTGGCTTTTGAAATTGGCTTACAGATTCTGAACACAGAGACAATACAGTCACTATTACCAAGCACAGAGTCAATTAGAGTGTGAATTACCTACTTCTGCCATTGATACTTGTGTGGATAGCTGTTGAAGTTCTCCACAGACAGGCTGGAGTTATTGGGTCAGGGTCAAAGTGACTTCTCTCTGGTCATCATTCTAGCCAATGTTATAGTGGTTATTCAGCAAGATAAGATAGTTCATTCTACTGTACTCTTCTGCTATGATGATGGTTGATCTTCAAGACTACAGTCCAGATCTCGTAATTTAGAGTCAAAGGTAGAAATTAGAACACCTCTTTGTGCCAAGAATGTTGTTTCTGAATTTAATGAAGTTCCAACAGCTGTATTTCCCAGTAGTCACATGTCTTCCTTATCTCCCTGGAATTTCCCTTTCCTTGGAATATGGACTATTTTCCCATCCTCAAAGATGCTTAGCCTTGACTTCATGATCCTAATTTACTCTTCTGATGGAAGCTAATTCTAGAAGCTCTAAGCTGATTATACCAATATCCCAAATGGTTTATTGTTAAAGACTATTCAGCATCTGCCTTCTTAACATAGGGAAAAGTAAATAACACAATTTCATTCTCTGTTAGGTTCTCCCACAACTACTATTATAATTGTTTTTGTAGATGTAGAGACCAGCAATGACACAATACAGTGTGATCAATATTACTTAGCAAGATTATATTAGAAAAGATTTCATGGAGTAGCTGATACATGAATGAAGTAATGGAGTATTAACATATATTTAGGCAGGTTGAACATGGTAAAGTAGAATATTCTAAAGTGGGACCTGTGAAAATGGGCTTAGAGATTGAAAAATACAATAGCATCTTTTGGAAACGTGAAATAATATGGTGTTGAATGGCACTGTGAACTTGAGTAGAGATCAGTGTAAAATAGGTATGGTAGCAGGCAAGGATTATGTCATGAAACTATGGAAGTCATTAAGTATTTCAGTTGTAATCCTATAGTCAACATAATGGGCAGTTAATTTAGACATTTTAGTCAAAGCTTAGACATAATTAGATTTAATTTTATATATTAAATTTTGAATCATCACTCCACCTTCTAGTAGTATGGATATGTTATCAGAGGGATTTTAAATTATTAAAATCTTCCACATGAGAGAAAATTATTATTGGAATTGAGAAGAGTTTCCATTATATATGAAAGTTGTATTGATAGGAAAGGAAGGGAAAGGAAAGGAAAGGAAAGGAAAGGAAAGGAAAGGAAAGGAAAGGAAGGAAAGGAAGGGAAGGGAAGGGAAGGGAAGGGAAGGGAAGGGAAGGGAAGGGAAGGGAAGGAAAAGGAAAGGAAGAAGTCAGGACTTTCCTCTCCAACTTCTCTGCTTCAGGGAGTATCCCCAGTAGTGATTCTGCCTTTTCAGGACTCCAACTCCCACCTAAAACTCACTTTTCCTCTGTGGTCTGTTCTAGCCAAACAGCCCTCTCTAAGTCCCAGGGTCCATACTTTGTAGCAGTAACTCCTCTCCTTGAATCTATCTCTTTAGAGATGGGTGTATCAGATAGTGACTTCCTGATAATCTTGGGTTTGGCTCAGTCTTCATTTTGGCCTTTTGAGTCACCAAGACTTTAGCATCTAGTTTCCCATAATAAGTATCCTCTTTTGAACCATCAAGACTGAGCCCTGTTTTTCTGACACACTGGTTGAATTTTATAAAGGGTACTGCAAGTAAGCAATATCAACTATTGATATTTCTCTCAAGTGACTGAGAGAAATATCAATTATCAATAGTCTCTCTGTAGAGAGGATCAAGGTTGTATATAGTCTCATGTTTTTCAAAGCAGTTCACCTGCATTTTTAAAATTTAGAGCCAGGCATGGTAGCACATGCTTGTAATCCCGGTACTTGGGAGGCTGAGACTGGAGGATCCAGGCTCACGGCCAGCCTCAGCTACTTATTGAGGCCCTCCACAACTTAGTGAGACCCTGTTTCAAAATAAAGAATAAAAAAATAGGGCTAAGGGTGTAGCCGGAGGAAGAATGCCCCTGGGTTTAATCCCTCGTACCGCAAAAATAAATAAATAAATAAATAAATAAATAAATAATAAAATTTAGTTTTAAAACAGTTCTATGGCTGGGCGTGGTGGCGCACGCTTGTAATCCCAGTACTTTGGGAGGCGGAGATCGGAGGATCCGGGTTCGTGGCCAGCCTCATCTCTTTCTCTCTCTCTCTCTCTCCCTCTCTCTCTCTCTCTCTCTCTCTCTCTCTCCTTAGTGAGGCCCTCCGCAACTTTGTGAGACCCGGTTTCAAAATAAAGTATAAAAAAAATAGGGCCGGGGGCGTAGCGCGGAGGTAGAACGCCCCTGTGTTCAATCCCCAGTACCGCCAAAACAACAACAACAAAAAAAAAAACAGTTCTGTGAAGAAAGGTAAAGATCCATGATATGTGATACCTTTCCTAAGTTTATAAAAACATTAGCACCATAACTACAAAACAAAGCAGATCCTGATTCAGTATCTGAAAGCACACTACAGTGCTTTCTCTTGGTGGATTAATGTCCTTTACTCCATCTCACTATATTGTACATGTTGCTTTGCAATTTTCAAAGATGCTACTCATCTGAAGCTGTATAGAAAAGTAAAATTTAAAGGTGTTTTATGTTTGCTCCTTCACATAATCAATACCAAATTTGAGAGTTTTTCCAGTAGTCTTAGGCTACATCAGTTTAATTTGATCAAAATATTTCTTCCCAGAGTTTATAACTTTGGAAAAAATGCTGGTAAAATAGAAAGAAAAATTGGAATTTTCAACTCACATTTAGGTTGCTAGTAACTGTGGATAAGATGATATTACCACCCTCCTCTATTACCTAACACTAATAGCACCACAACCAATAGTAACAGCAACAAAAATAACACCATCATTTCTGTTCTGTTTTATATAACTCTGGGAATCACAGAACAATCAAAATATTTATAATAGGATATATGATTAAGCATAATTTTAAGGAATGGCTTTTTAATCTGTGGTTGAAATTTCTCTAAGATTATCCTAATATATCAGTTTGGGACTACTGAATGAAAAAAGATTAAAAATTTCTCTGGGTCTTATAGTTTAGGTCTTTCATGTATTTTGAGTTGATTCTTATACAAGGGGTAAGATAAGGGTTGATTTTCATTCTTCTGTATGTGGATATCCAGTTTTCCCAACACTATTGAAGATACGTAATTTCCCAATTGTGTGTTCTTGGCACTTTTGTCAAAATTCCATTGACCAGAAGTGTGTGGGTTTATTTTGGGGTGCTATAAACTATTCCATTGGTCTATGTGTCTTATTTATGTTCGTACCATGCTGTTCTTGTTAATATCATTTTGCAACATATTTTAAAGTTGAGTAATGTGATAACTCCAGCTTTGTTTTGGGGCAAGATTGCTTTGGCTAGGCATTTCAGGTTTGCTTTTCTATTTCTGTAAAGAACAATATTGGAATGTTGATAGGGATGATGTTGAATCTGTATAGATTGCTTTGAGTAGTGTGTACAGCATTTTTCCAATCTTTGAACATAGGATAGGTTTCCATTATTTGTGTCATCTTCAATCTATTTCATCAATATTTTATAGTTTACAGTAGATAGGAAATACTGGCATTTGCAACAACATGGATGAACCTAGAGGGCATTACATTAAGTGAAATAAACCATAGTGGTTATGGTTAACAATAATGCATTGTGTATTTCAAGAGAGTGAGAAGAGAGGATTTTAAATGTTCTTACCACAAAAATATGTCAGTTGATGGATATGCAAATTGCCTGATTTGATTACTCCACAAATTATACATGTCTCAAAACATTATATTGTACTCCACAAACATATATATACAAATATTATTTGCCAATTAAAAATAAAATAAAACAGAGCCGGGCGTGGTGGCGCACGCTTGTAATCTCAGTACTTTGGGAGGCGGAGACCGGAGGATCCGGGTTCGCGGCCAGCCTCAGCTCGCGCACGCATGTGCATGCGCACGCTCCCTCTCTCTCCCTGTCTCTCTCTCTCTCTCCCTGTCTCTCTCTCTCTACTTAGTGAGGCCCTCCGCAATTTCGTGAGACCCAGTCTCAAAATAAAATATGAAAAAATAGGGCCAGGGGTGTAGCACGGAGGTAGATCGCCCCTGCGTTCAATCCCCGGTACCACACACAAAAAAATTAAAATAAAATAAAATAAAACAATAATTTAAAAAATTAAGGTTAATGACAATAAAAATTTTGCTGGGTTACTGCACAATCCGAAGATTTTTGAATGAGTACAGGAATAGAAGCTTCTTCTCTACAGATGCTCTGAGGAAAACTTTGCTGAAGCTGCTCTTAGGCTGAAGACAGAGGCTCTCTATGACCAGCTGTCTATCTTGACTTTTCTATTGCTGTCATTATTCTGTTTACCATAGCTTGAGATCTTGGAGTCACCTTAACTCCTCTTTAATGCCCTATCACACATTGTCATCATATTCTAAACAAAGAACATATTTATCTCATTTTTTCTATATATTTTTTACCTCTTTCTCCTTTTGTTTATTGTTAATATTAATTCTTAAAACTTCAGTCTCTCATGTGTCTCTGGAAATTTCTTATGTTCTGCTTCTTTTCTATAATGGGTCAATTCGTCCTCAAAGTCATCTACAGTTCATTCCTCTGCAGAAATAGCTTCAGTGATTCCCTCTTGCCTAGAGATGAACTCTAGATTTTATCGCTGGGATAATGTCCACACACACAGTTAGACTTACCCTGTTTCTGCAAAATTATCTGTGCTTATCACAAACTACTTCCCTTAAAAGTTTTATTCTAGAAATACAACGTATATTCAGTGACTTTTAAATGATATGTATGTGCATTGCTATATATAGTTACCATGACTATTTTTTCCCCTATTTTACATTCTTTCAATGTCCTCCTCCATTTCTTAGCTCATTATTACATTGTAAGTTTTAATGGAAATGCCACTTTCTTTTCAATTATTTTCTTATTATTCATCATTTAATTTATGGTTCTATCAAGTTCTTATTCTATTGTGTGTGTGTGTGTGTGTGTATGTGTGTATGCATGTATGTGGGTGGGTGTACACAGAATATTTGTTTCCTGAAGTCTCTCTTCCATTTAAATTGTAAACATTAGATATGCAAATGAATAACATCATATTCTTTGTGTTACTAACATCATGAAGCTTGATACTGTTAATTCCTTAATGTAATATGGATCAAGAAAATATTTATTCTTTAGTAGGCCATCCTGATCCTGACTTCCCTTATCATCCCAATGCACTATAATCTAGAAGATAAGTAGACATATAACATCCATTGTTTTGTCTGCAAATGAAGGCAGATGCTTTATTGAGCATCAGATGTTTAAATTCAGTCCCTGATTTTGATGCAGGAGACATCTTTGAACATTCTGAGAGCTTTTTTCCCCCCGATAGTGTTTTACTATCTACTAGTGTTTTACCATCCACGCTTCAGTGTATATATCCTTCAACTGAAAATGTAAAAAAGTTTATCTTAACTTTCTCTTTGCCATTTCCAATCTAAGAATTTTGTACACAACGTAAGTGCAGCAGTCTGATAAATGACTATAATTCATTTATTGGGTAAGCTACATAGAAAATTCAAATATGTCCCTGTATCTCTAATAACAGATTGGTACTTTAAAGTGCCAAAATCCCAGTAAATGCAAACAAAAACAACACCAAAGATTTGTTTTGTACCATTTATTTTCAATGTACTTTAATTGCACTGGAACTTTAATTGAGCTGTAATTGCACTTTATTGCATGCATTTGTATGAATTAAAAAATACTTAAAGCTGAAATGTGGATGAAACAATTTCACGCATATAGTGAACAGTTACCATAAAGAAAAGATATCATCTCTTTTATATTATCACTACCAGGCACTTTAAAAATGAAGCTTGCAATCCAATCATGTTTTTTTCAACTATGCTTTTTTATTTTCTGTGTATCCCTTCTCCCACCCAGACAGTTTTGCTCATTCTCTGCTCTTCTCTGCCCTATTTTGTGCCCTGGGAGATTGACCCTTAGTGGTTGTTACATTGATGGCTTCCTGGTGGTCCAGCCAATGGGAGGCATTTGAAGGAGACAGAGCTATGAGAAAGCCTAGCTGAGTGACTGTGCTTACTGCCGTATCACTGTGGGTGTGGCTGCCTTCTCTCTTCTCTCTCTTCTGCTCTCTCTCTTCCACAGGCCTAGCTCTCAGTGGGCTCTATTAATCCCGCATCTCCTTGCCCCTTCAGCTCAGGGAGCTGTATGCTTCCCTGTGTTGTCCTGTTGTTTCCCGATCTCTTCTGGATGTCCTTAACTGCACTCTCACCTCTGTGTCTCCCCCTTCTGTGAAATTCATTTCAGTTAAACACTTTGAGGACCATCTGTTTCTTGCTGGGACCTTAACTGATACATCATCCATACGAATTTATGAATCAACTACTTTGATGTCTTTATTATAGAATTTGAGACATAAATATTGTTCAATGGAACAAATAAACTGTTGACTAAATACAGTATGTGAGATTAGTTCCCAGATTAACCCCCTTATCTTGGCTCATTCAGGACCAGTTTGAAATGCAACTCTACATCAGTTCGCAAATGTGATGAGGTCAAATTGAACTCTATTGTAATTAATTTATATCCATATTTATTTGTTGAATTGGGTCGGCACTCAATCTCTGCTAATAGGAGGCAGACTACCACTAATTAGTCATGGCCCATATGCCTAGGTGAGGAAAATTGTTACTACTTGAGATATGGCTAATTGAATATGAGCTTTTTGGGTTAAATATTTTTATTTCTGTATCTTTTCATTAAGTTTTATTATAGTAGCTCTAAAATATCAAATACCAAGAATATCATTTATTCACTGCTTTTTTTCTTTCTTTTCAGAATTTCACCACAACTTTATGGTTTGTCATCACTGCACTCAACTCCAGGTTTCTTAAGGCCCCATAATTATTCTTGTTTGTTCCTTTCACATTTATATGTTTAACGGTCCAGCAGCTACTTCCCTTAAGTCTTTAACAGATGTAACATTAGCATTATTTTACCAGGTTCAATATTTGCTAAGTAATAAACAGTTTATTGGCCATTTCTAGCAAGAAACAATCCCTGATTTCTTTTTTTATATTTTGTGTACACAGCCAAGATCTGTTCAATATGCAGAGCTATTAATGTTTTCACAGCCAGGCATGGATAGCAACTGTAGAAGAGGATCTGCCAATATAGGTTATATTACAGCTTAAGAAATAAGATTTAAAATTGAAACAAATGACCTTCATTCAGTATCAAAGTATTTAATTTATATTTTTATCTGTATACATTTAACTTGCAAACTGTAATAACAATGACCAGTGCTTTATTGAGAGCCTAGTATGTAGCAGGTACCATAGTAAATGTTGTTTACATTGACCCCTTTAAACCTCTCAACTATTTTATGCCTCATGCCAATGAACTCCCCAATTTTAGAAAGAGAAATCAAAAGATTTCTCTTTTCTAAAAAGAAAAATAAAAGATAAGAAAAATAAAAAATATAAAGTGTTTCCATAACATGACCAAAGTCACATAGCTGGTATGTGGTGGAGAAATATGTCAAATTAAGTCTGTTTTAACCTGGAATATCGTAGGTTCTCATAAGCACTTCCTGGGACCATTTCATATGTTGGTGCGTGAAATTGCAACATAATCGTATATACATTAATGCACCAATCTGGAGCTCACTTTGCCTGAGTCAAGGTTCTTAGGCAGGTATTAAATAGATTAAACTTTAATTTTATGTATTACAAATTAGAATAAAAGAAGAGACTAATTGAAAAATAATCAGTATTCTTTCTAGTTGTGTCAATTTTTCATTATATTCAAATATTCTATTTTCAAATTGAAATATAGGTCATAGCATTTTCTGTTTCTATAGAAATGCAAGTCACTGCTTCATTTTTTTTCTCCTCTAGCTGTTTCATTTCTGGAATAAAGGTCTTTTACAATATCAAGATCATCTTATATTCATTAGAAAAAAACATATGTGATATTGTAAATGTCATTTATGTCAGCAGCAAGTGATTTTTTTCTATTCACACATATGTGGGGCTTTAATTTATCATGTCATCTACCATCTGGTTTTCAGGAGAGATTTTTATTACATTTTAATAAAGAACATATTGAAGAAAGCAATTTTTATTGCTAAGTAAAGTATACAGGCATTTACAATTTTTCCCTGGTAACTTTTCATTGATAATTATTTGTCATTTAAAATTTTGGGTTAGGCTATTTTACATTGGTATGGAAAAACCCACAGGAAAGCCTTCTAAGTAGGTTTAGGGTCATATTAGATATAAAATACCATTACTAGAAAAGCTAGGGATATAGCTCAGTGGTGCTTAACATGTAAGAGTCCCTGGGTTCAATCTGCAGCATCATAAGAAAAAACAAAATTTTCAGTACACTATATTTATTAGATAAAAGGTGTTTTTTAAAAATTTCATAGCTCCTTTATTTTTTATCTTTATAAATCTTGGGATAATTAAATATGTCTATTTAGTGGGAAACAGAGACTGTGATTATATCTTGGCATATCTTCCTAAAGCTTTAACAATTTTTGAAATTCTATTTTAACTAAAACATAATGTTCCTAAAAGAGAAGACCCTTTCCAAATCCATTACTTATTGTTCCCTTAATGAGGATAATCAATATTGACTCACGCTAAAGGAATCAGGATTAGATCATCCCTTTGACACTGGAATTTCCTGTAAACACTAACTACATTGTGAATAATCTATGAATGGATTCATGAGTAAAAGTAGAAGTTTAGTCATCCAGTGCCAGCTATATTTTATTTTAATGCATCTTCCTCTATAATATATTATTGACTTATGAAAATGCATTGTTCTTGGATTTTTTTCTATGTAGAAAAATATTCATCGAAGCATTTTGGGCCCTCGTTCAATGTCATCTTTCCTACACAGATGACATGTCTGGCATCTTTATATTCTGCAATTCAGTTCCCTCCAACTCCGATGTCGAAGCAGTTATCTGATTAAGGGAACACACAAACAAAGGCAATGGAAGTAGCACTCACAGGCTTCCCTGGCTTTATTACTCCTTGGTGAAGGCAAAGAAACGCAGAGGAAAGCTCGATCTCTGGAACTTGTAACACGTTTTTCCTACGCTGCTCATTTGCTTTCAGTCCTGGAATACCTTGAGACAGTCAGAGAGACATGGGTGAACCTTTGATCTCACTGTATTTAATTAGGGAAACCAACAGGATCTTTTATGTTTGGAGGCCAGCGATGTGTAAAAAGCTGTGTGTAATGTGAAGCCTGACAAATTGTGGAGAGTATTTTTGGACAGCAGACTTAGCAGGCCCTTTGTTGTCTGTACACTGTCAGCTTTTGACTCAAACAGAGTAGATTAACATAAAAAGAGAATCCCCCATTCCTGGGGCATGCCTGAAAAGGACAAATTTGCCTCTTTTGATTTTTTTTTTTTTTCTGAGCTAGGTCAGGTACAATATGAAACCATTACAATTTATAGCCTTCAGCTTTTTTTTCTTTTTTTCATTTTTTAAAAAATTGGCTTTAGATAGATAGCTATCTACTCAATGTCTTGGTTTTCCCTAAGGTAAAATCATAATATCTGTCTTTTCTGAACATATAGTATTCTTCCCAGGATTAATAAGCTAATGGATTTCTATCACTTGTATTTCTCAGTGATATTATCATGTATTATATAAAATTTAACTTATATAAAACCTCCAGGGAAGACATGAAAAATATACTTTTTAGGGAATTTTCAGTACAAACTATGACTTCGAAGTAATAAATTTAATTTTTTTTCCCAGGTGGTGGGAAAGGAATGTTTGTGATTTATTTATGTAGTACCTGAAAAATGGAGGTAGTCTATCATGGTTAGATACAGAATACCCCTAAAGAGCTCATGTATTAAGTTCAGGGTTGATATAGTTAAGTCATGAGAGTTGCAATTTCATCAGATGGATTTATCTAGGTGGAAGCCTAGGGCAGTAGGGTGTGGCTGGAGAAGGTAGGTCCCTGGGGGTGTGACTGGAGGGATTATGCTTGTGTCTTTGACTCCCCTTGCTTGCTTGCTTTTTCTCTCTCTTGCTTCAGACCTCCATGATGTGAGGAGCAAAGCCTTGTGCTCTCTCTCTCTCTCTCTCTCTCTCTCTCTCTCTGTCTCTCTCTGCTTCCCACAGCCCTGGAGATCCAAGGTCCCTGGCCTCACATGGACTGAACCAAAAATCTCCAAGGAAACTGTGAGCAAATAAATCTTTCTTCCTCTAAGTTACGCGGTCAGGTCTTTGGATTATAGCACTGAGAATGCTGACTAAGACATAGTCCATCTAAGTTTCAATTCCTCCTAATCACCATAAAAAGATTCAGGATCCAAACTCATGTGATTCCTGAAATCAGGGAGCTTCAAGGTTTCAGCCAAGCTTAGATTACAGCCATTGCCCTTACAAGGTATCTTCTTCCCTTGAGTTTGTTTTCCTGAATGCAATTTCTGCAACCCTTTGGGATTTACCCTCACCCTGGAGTATTGTCAAGGGGAAAGTGCTCTTAGACACTCATTGGACCTGCAGACATTGACCCCTCGGGCGTTATGAAGAGGCTCCCTTTCCTCTGCTTCACCCTCATGCGCCTTCACTCTTCCTAGAACAACCCTTCAATGATCAAAATGCTTAAAAGTGCTCATTACCTATAATTAAGAAAACAATTCTTTAGCAATAAAGACACAACCCCATTATCTGTCTTTACTCCTTCACTTTTCCCAGCAGAATCCTTCAATGGTTATAATGCTAACAGTGCACATCATCTATAATTAAAAAAATATTCAGCAATAAAGACACTAACCCCATTATCTGTCCACATTCTGGGTAACTTCACTATTCTGTGTATGACAGTGCCCCAACTACTTTTATCTGTGATTTACTCCAGTGCCATGTACTTTGAATGCATATTGTGCTTATAGAAGCAAGGGGAAAGAAAATTCACAACGGTCACATGTCTACCATCTGCCATTCCTGCTGTTTACAAGTCTGAGAAGACAAGATGTATTCAGGGACCTTCCATTGAATTTCATGCTATTGGACCATGGCACAACTTATGGTGGGTGCAAATGCCAAATACTTCCCAGGGATTTCTAAACCTTCACTTTCTGGCCACCCAATGAGCTCATGCTCATCAGTCAATTTTGTCTATTACATCTGAAAGAAACTATGTCATCTAGGAAGACATTTTTTGAAATCACCCTATCTGTACACCCACACGATGCTTGAATGTCTAATATTTATTAGTATAGTTTCCTGTGCATAGTATAATATTCCAATATAGTTTCTCTGGTTTTCTTTTGGTGGATTTTCTCTTTCTTTCTTTCTTTCTTTCTTTCTTTCTTTCTTTCTTTCTTTTTTTCTTTCTTTCTTTCTTTCTTTTTCTTTTGGTGGAACTATTGATTGAACCCAGGGGCCTACGAAGTACTGGAATCACAAGAGTGTGACACTGGGCTTGCCTTTATTTTAGATTTTCAATATTATTTTAAAGATAATTGTTTTATCCCACATTTTTACCCAGCAAGATGTTGTTTAGCTCAATCCAATGTATACTTTAAAATACTCAATACATGAGAATGGACTTTCTTTGCAATAAAGGATTCAGAAGTAGCTCACAGTAGTTTTAAAAAGTCTTTCTTTGATCTGGCTTACTCACTAAAAAGGCCTTACAAATTTTCTTTCTTACATTTCCAAATATGCTGAAATACTCACATTTTGTTCAGTATTTCTCCTAAAACTCTCATTACTCCTTGGCTTTAGGCCTTACCCCAAGTGAAACTGTACTGAAGGTCAATAATGACCTCCTCTTAACACACCTTATGATTTCGCTTAGAATACCATTTTAAATCACATATATACTGTGTAGGACACTGCAGAACACAGGTTACATTCAGCACTATTTTTTCTCAGTTCTGTGAAGGTGCACATTCTCGAATCTGCTATTACTACACAAACTATTCCCTATCTTCTCTACAGTTTATTTTCCTTATTTTCACATGCCCTTCCACTGACCCAGTTTCTCGAATATGCCTATCTGCAACAGAGAATCCTTCATCCTATTCTTTTTTATTTTCTTTTTCTAGTTTGATCAACTCCTTCATGAGGCCTTGTATATTTCCTTAAATCATCTTCCCAATTTGGGTTGTCTGTATTTCTTATTTGTACTGTGACCATCCCTAGTTCTTTTTTTTTTTTTTGTGGTACCAGGGATTGAACCCAGGGGCGTTCTACCTCCACGCTACACCCTCAGCCCTATTTTTTATACTTTATTTTGAAACCGGGTCTCACAAAGGTGCAGAGGGCCTCACTAAGTAGAGAGAGAGAGCAAGAGAAAGAGAGAGAGAGAGAGAGAGAGAGAGAGAGCTGAGGCTGGCCGCGAACCCGTATCCTCCAGTCTCCGCCTTCCAAAGTACTGGGATTACAAGCGTGCGCCACCACCCCCGGCCCTAGTTCATTTTTGAAAGAACTGCCTTAATCTAGTACTCAATATGCTCCAACCTGAGCTCATTATTTCCTGAGAAATATTCTTCACTCATGCTTAGCATCCACATTAATGTTATTCCAGTCTCTCTGGTAGAAATTAAATTCCCCTTGGAACAAACACATTCCATGCACAATAAAGACCTCATATGTTTAAGTTTGGAATTGTTTTGTTGAAAAAGAAATATATGTCCTTTCCTTTGATTATTATCAGTCATATAATTTTAAATCTATGTGATGTTACTAGAGTGTTCATTTCTCTATTGTTTAGTCAAGAAAACTTGGTTTTTGTTGGAAAAAAATAGTGAATAAATCAGGTTTTTTTTTTTTGCCGCACCAGGGATTGAGCCCAGGGGCATTCTACCTCCGGGCTACACCTCCAGCCCTATTTTTTATACTTTATTTTGAAACCGGGTCTCACGAAGTTGCGGAGGCCTCACTAAGTAGCTGAGGCTGGTCGAGAACCCGGATCCTCCGGTCTCCACCTCCCAAGTACTGGGATTGTAAGTGTGCACCACCACGCCTGGCTTAAATCAGGTTTAAACCAAGTTTCTCTTACTATCAATCTAGTGCATTTAATGATTTTTGTATTGCCCTGGTTCATGGACTTATTTCCTGTCTTCCTAAGGATCCTCTAGTAGATCAGCTTTCTAAACCCCATTATTTGATTGATACTTGATGTCTTTTAAATGCCATACATTGTCTGGGCATGGTGGCACATGCTTTTAATCCCAGTACTTGGGAAGTTGAGACCGGAGGATCCGGGTTCATGGCAAGCCTCAGCTACTTAGTGAGGCCCTCCCCAACTTCGTGAGACCCGGTTTCAAAATAAATATAAAAAAAAATAGGGCCGGGGGTGTAGCTAGGAGGTAGAATGCCCCTGGGTTCAATCCCCGGTACTGCAAAAAAAAAAAAGTCATACACTGAAATATTTTTACTCCATACCATAACACATCGTGTGTCATTATCTGATGGAGAAAAATAATGACTCCACAATTTTAAAAATAAAGTTCAAATTCTGATACCGGTGATCTATGAACTGGTTCCAACTCTTCCACTACTCTTCCAGGTGCTCTATACAACAGCTTCAAAGGAATCATATGTGGTTTATTTCATAATAACATTATTTTATTATTTCATAATGTCATTATGAAATCTAACAACTCTATATCTTTACTTATTTTTTGTTTCCTCAGGGGCCAAATGCCCACCTTCTGGTCCTGCGAAACAAACAGTTTATAGTCATCATTTAAAGTGAGATATGGAGACTATTATAGCAAGGTAGATAAAAGATCATGTTTTGGAGTCAGACATTTCTGAGTTTGAATGCTGTTCCTGACACCATTAATGTGGCCCTAAATAAGTACTGCAAGGATGCTGACTTAGAGTCTAATTATTGGTGACTGGTCTTCCTATTACTTACCTTACTGTGTAGTATAAACATTAATCAAGATAAAGCATGTAAAGACCTACTGTATTATTGTTATTAGAAAAAAAAACTGGTGCAATAGGAATACTAAAATAAAGAGGAGAAATAAAGAAAAAGGAAATAGCATTATCAGTTTTTATGACCCTGTTGATCCTTCGTACATTTTTCTGGACTATTAATGTATTTCTTATAAGTTTTGTTTGGCAGAGTATATGGCTCACACCTGTTTTAGTTGTTAGCAACTTAAAATCAGGGACAGTATTTCATTCACATTCAGATTTGAATGTTCTTTAATACCTTACATATCATCTTGTATACCACCAGCTTTTGGTAAATATTGAGATAATTAATTCCCAGGTGAAGGGCTGTAGAAGTTCCTTGACTGTCCTAGGAAGAGATTCATGCCACAGCACCAGTTCCTGTACTTATAAGAACAGAATGCTTTCTATTCTACATGATGACTGTGGTGCTAGATTAGAAGAAGAAAATCAAGCTGACTATAGAACAAGAGGGGCTTGGCACAGTCTTTTCTCTGCTATTGATTTGTGGTTATTAGGCAACACTTTTCTTAGATTTCTGAAGTGAACAAAGATAAAATATTTACTTATGCCAGTTAAAGCTACATAGATTAATGCTTTAAGCATGGATTTGGGAAATTAAAGCCCCTGATTGCACTAATTTATGTAAGTAGGGTTACTTTGCTAGAATTAACAATTATTGATAGAGTCAGGCTGTGCTTACTTCATATATATATATATATATATATATATATATATTATATATATGAATTTGTTGCATACATAATATGGATTGAATACATGGAAGTAGAATTTTGTCTTTGGATTAATATACCTATACTTTTATTTTATAAAATTGCATTTTTGGGAACTATCTTTGAGATTGAGACACGAGTTACACTATTTATATCTTCAAAATTTATTATGCTTAAAAGGTGATTGATAATTTTAAAAATCATATTGCATGTTTCTTGCCACTTATAATTTCTTTGAATTGAATATATGCATCTTTAGGTTTCCAATATAAAAGGGGATTATACATTTAAGAAAAATTTCTCCTAAGTAAAAAACGCACTGAGTTGCAAACAGGAGTTACTTGTGGGAGCAGCGTATCTGCTGAATGAATTACTGAAGATCTATATAGCTTAGATTACATGTGGGAAAATGAATTTCTTCAAAGTCCGGGTTCTACAATAATGGACAAGATGACAAAATCAATGATATCACTGTATCCAAGAGCTAATTTCATTTATTTATTTATTTTAATTTTTTGGAGCCTACAGTCTAATTTCAATTTTAAGCTTGATAACTAAGTTTATTTTGTCAATGAGATGTTCAGTTTCATTGTGTTGTAGTCAATTTTCATTGGTAGAATACATTTAAATTCAGATTTCTTACATACTTTACATGTGATCAGAGTATTTTTAAATGGTTCAAATTCTTTCTTTTTTATATATTCATTTATTGGTGCATTATAATTATACATTTGATAAGTGTCAGGTTAGCAGAATCATACATGCACACATTGCTCATTTAGCCCTCCCTCAAATCCCACCCTATTTCCTCCCTCTTCCTTCCCTTTCATGCTCAGCATAGTGATTGAGTCTTATAAGTTTGTGTATGTACATCATGTGCTTTAGTGTGTTTCCCTCCACCCCCCTCCAAACTTCCTCAGTTAGGTCATCTTCTTTGTTCATCTAAAGTTTTCTTCTTCTTTGTCTGGAGTCCCTTCTAAGTCCCATTCTCCTTAGCTTCCACATATTAGGGAGAACATCCGACTTTTCACTCTTTGTGACTGACTAACCTCACTTAGCATAATGTTCTCTAGTTCTCCCCATTTCCCTCAAATGATGCAATTTTGTTCTTCTTTATGGTTGCATAAAATTCTATTGTGTACATATCCCATAGTCTTGTAATCCATTCATCAGTTGATGGACACCTTGGCTGGTTCCAAAGTTTAGCAATTGTGAATTGTGCAGCTATAAACATAGATACACATGCATTAGTCCGGTAGTTTGGTTTCATATCTTTTGGGTAGATGCCTAGAAGTGGTATTGCTGGGTCATATGGTAGGTTCATTCTCATTCTTCTGAGGATCCTCCACACCGTTTTCCCAAGTGGTTGCACTAATTTGCAGTCCCACCAGCAGTGTATTAGAGTTCCTACTTCTCTACATCTTTGCCAGCATTTGTTGTTATTTGTGTTTTTAATGATTGCCCCAACACAGAGCCGACAGAATGGGAGATTTTTGCCAGCTACTCCTCTGATAGTGGACTGATATCTAGAATATACAGAGAACTTAAAAAAAATCACCACTAAAAATCAAATAACCCAATCAAAAAATGGGCAAGTGAACTAAATAGACACTTCACAGAAGAAAAAATACAAATGGCCAATACGTGTATGAAAAAATGTTCAAAGCCGGGCGTGGTGGCGCATGCTTGTAATCCCAGTACTTTGGGAGGCGGAGACCGGAGGATCCGGGTTCGTGGCCAGCCTCAGCTCTTTTGCTCTCTCTCTCTCTCTCTCTCTCTCTCTACCTAGTGAGGCCCTCTGCAACTTCGTGAGACCCGGTTTCAAAATAAAGTATAAAAAATAGGGCTGGGGGTGTAGCGCGGAGGTAGAACGCCCCTGGGTTCAATCCCCGGTACCGCAAAAAAAAAAAAAAGAAAAAAT
>PVJS01021567.1:0-31373 GCA_004027185.1 Glis glis
CCAAAAAAAAAAAAAAAAAGAAAGAAAATTTAGTGATTACCTCTCCTCTCATCATCATTCTCTCTCTCTGACATCCACCAGCATCTTCATCGACCTGGGCTTGTCCTATCTCAAGTGCACTTCTTTACCAAACTTTTTGTGATATAGTGGGTAAGGGTCATTGTTTTTTCCTGAATTTTGGTGATGTGCTTCATCAGCCAAAGACTCTTTCCCATAGGACCTGCAGGCATGGCGCTCACCAGACTTGGACTTGGCAAGATTTTCAGAATCTACTCTGTGGTCATAGATACTTGAATATGTAGAAATGAATGAAGAGAACCATATAATAATTGCAAGACATATGTTTCTAATGTGGTGGCAACTAGTTACATGGAATTTTCAATTAAAATTTTCGAAATTACAAAATCAATGAAAATGTGTTGTGATGGTGATTCTAGAAGCTGGCCTTGCTGTCTTTCACTGGCACTTTTCTCCACCTCAAAGAGCTTAGAATACCGCCTAGAATATAGTAAGTGTTTAATGACTTTAGATGTATTTCATATCTAGTTCATTCTTGTTCTTAAAGATATACACTTTTCCTACCTATTTTAATATTTTCAGTCAAGGTAGAATCAGGTCTTGTGACTTCAGATCCTTTTAGATTGTTTAAGATAGTTTGCATATATATCTTTGATCTTATTAATTATGCATTGATATAATTTAAAATATAAAAGAAGAATCTTTTTTTTTTTCCGGTGCCGGGGATTGAACCCAGGGGCGTTCTACCTCTGCACTACACCCCCGGCCCTATTTTTTATACTTTATTTTGAAACTGGGTCTCACGAAGTTGCGGAGGGCCTCACTAAGTAGAGAGAGAGAGAGAGAGAGAGAGAGAGAGAGAGAGAGAAAGAGAGAGAGAGAGAGACAGGGAGAGAGAGAAAGCTGAGGCTGGCCACGAACCCGGATCCTCTGGTCTCCGCCTCCCAAAGTACTGGGATTACAAGCGTGCGCCACCACGCCTGGCTTAAAAGAAGAATCTTTTTGACAACTATCTCTCAATTTAGAATATAGATAAGTTTATGTGCTTATGAGAAAAAATGGAGAAATTATTACTACTCACACACACCTATCTGTATACTCCCTCATAAATTTTGGCATAATTCATTTGTCATGGAGAAATGTTGTAAGAATTAAAGAAAATGTACGTAAAAGACCTACTGCAGTGTTGGGAACACAAGGAGGTAGTTAATAAATAATAACTAAGATGCATTCTACATACTTGTATACAGTACTTGGCAGGCTGAAACCAGAGGATCCAGGTTCACCACCAGCCTCAGCTACTTATTGAAGTCCTCTGCAACTTAGTGAAACCCTGTTTCAAAATAAAAAATAAAAAATAGGGCTGGGGGTGTAGCTCCAAGGTAGAATGCTCCTGGGTTACATTACCAGTATGGCAGAAAAAAAAAAGATCCATTCTAACATACCTCCTCTCTACTAACCCAAGAATCTAAGTATCAATAAAACTGATACTTTAGGCATTTTCAAATACGTCTAGTCCTTTCATATCTATTTGTTCATGCTTTTTCCTCTGGTTGGAAAATCTTTTCTGCTTTGATTACTAAATAAATTCTTCCTCATCTATGGATGTTAGACATCACTTTTTTGTGTTTGCGAATTTTTCTGTGACATACTGAGGCAGCATATGTTTTGCTCTCTTCATACTTTGTCTTTTTAGTCTTCTTTATCTCGGCCTACATCATTTATGTATACAATAATATTTGCTGAATAAATACAGTATAATATTTCCCAAAATACCTACATTATTAGCCTTTGGTCCTTATGCATATATCAATTTCACTTATTTTTTCTCTTAGTCTTTTCCTAAATCTAGCTTTTTTATCTTCATTTTTCTGATTCTCCAAGAATTTTTCCACAAACATTTTACCACATTAATAACTTCCAGAAAAGTATTGCCACATGTAAAGGGAAAGTTGTTATGTGTTTGACAGTATTATTTTTGAATAGCAAAATAGATATTTAAATGGCAGCAAAAATCTGGAAAACACATATCAAATGTAATAGACAAAAATAACTATTATATAGGAACAAAGTCATGTGGGAGAAAGAATACAAGCTTTGAAGATAACCTTCTTAGGCCTTTTCTCAATAGATTTGTGATTCTCAGTCAATTTATTAAATTTCTTTATTTCGGTTACTTGAATTAAATTAATAATATCTATATGGTTTATATAAAAATTAAATGTAAAGTCATTAGCACAATACTTAAAATAGAGCAGGTAATATTTGTCACATCTACTCCATATCTTTATCACTTTAACTGAGATACATTTTCCTCACACTTGTAAGAAACTTACAGACATTCAAATAAATAGGCAAAGGGTAAGAAGAGAATATTTGTAGAAGATACATTACTAAATGCAGAGATATAATATTCACCACTGGTACTAATTAAAATATAAATATGAATAATCTTGCAAAAGCATTTTATGGCTACTTTTACTTTTTTTTTACTTTTTTTTTTTGTGGTACCAGGGATGGAATGCAGGGGCGTTCTACCTCCGCGCTACGCCCCCGGCCCTATTTTTTATACTTTATTTTGAAACCGGGTCTCACGAAGTTGCAGAGGGCCTCACTAAGGAGGGAGAGAGAGAGAAAGAGAAAGAGAGAGAGAGAGAGAGAGAAAGAGCTGAGGCTGGCCGCGAACCCGGATCCTCCGGTCTCCGCCTCCCAAAGTACTGGGATTACAAGCGTGCGCCACCATGCCCGGCCTATTTTATGGCTACTAAAGTGGCATTTTTAAAAACATAACTAATTCTAGAATGATTTTGATGAATATCATATACTAATTTATTATTTTAGACACTATCAATGTGTATGACTCTTTCATGAAATGCAATAGATTTGTATGTAGCAAGACCCATAAAGATATCTATGACCTTTATCTTGATACATTTCTACTACTTAATTCTCACTAAGTTATTTGATGAAAATAGGAAGCTACAAATGTTAAGCTATTCATTATGGTATTATCTAGAGTTAGAAAAATTTAATAGAAACATCCAGAATACCCATAATTGGAATGATAAATTAGGCCGCCATGAATTAACATATAGTAGTGTTATTTAATCATTAAAAGTGAAACATGAATAGTATATAGCACTATGCAAATAAATATAATGTGAGCAATATATAATATGTAAACTTTATAAATAAAATGTAAATTTAAAATTTACACATTTCCTAGTAGCCACATTTCAAAGTGAAATGAAAGAGGTAAAATTAATTTTAGTAATATATTTTATTGACCAATATATCAATTTCAATTTTAATCAATTATAAAATATATCAATAAGATACTTTTTGTTCTTTGATTTGCACTGTCTTTGAAATCTGGTGCATGTTTCATGCTTATAACACATTTCAATTTGGATTAGTCATTTTCCAATCAATAGCTATGTGTGGAAAACTGTAATCATTTTGGATAAGGCAGATTATAGACAAAGGTTCAAGAGAAATAGAAATATTCTTAACATATATATATTTTTTAATCGTTATAATATACTTATTTATGTTTTTGGGTGAAAAAATATAAAAAGTTACAAGAATGAGATTATGGCTGCTTTTATACTATTTTAAATACTTTATGCCTTTATTTTTCAATAGAAAATTCTTAAACCTTCGAATAAGTACCTAATTTGTAATCTTCAGCGACTCTATATGATTCCATAAAAAATGGTGTCGAGCTTCAATTTGTATTATGCTCACATTTTGACCCTGTTGCTATGGAATTAATAAGTCTTTCCAATTGGAAGCTATTTGGTATGCAAAGTAGCTTGAATATTTTCATTGAGAGTAACAAATAAATGACCTTTCTGGATTAAGTCAGTCTGGCAGCCTACCATTTTTCACAGTCCAATAGTCTATATTATGTAGCACTCTGCCTTGCACACAGTAGACACAAAATGGATAACTGTAGAATGTAATTGATATGAGTTTCTATCAATTAAACTGAAGATGGATTCGTCACAGCTATTCTCTTGATAGAACTTACTCTTTCCTCCTCTATTTCTCTATGATGCATCACGGGGAAGGAAATCCAGTAACAAGGACAACAAAAGTATTAGAATATTATGTTAAATGAGATTAGTTAGGGAGAAACTAGGATATAGGAGTTACTCTAGACAAAGGAGGAAAACCCCTCGTGGAGCGATGGAGGGGCCTGAGGGAGGGAGCCTCCATGAAGGAAACACTTCAATGGGTGTGATGTTCATGCATGTTTATCAATGCCAATCTCAGGGTTGGCATGGGGAGGGTAAGGGAGCAGGGTGGAACCTGGGGAAGGCTCATCAAGTGCTATGTGCATGAATTTCTCTATCACTCTGAACTTCATCATAATGTATGATTACAGTACACCAATGAAAAATAAATATATTTTTAAAAAGTATTAGAATATTTGACAGCTAAGGAAGCAAGACCCAGAGTTCTTCTATGCAGTATTTTCAACTTAACCCTTCTACATGACTGAAATATGTCAAGATTTGTACCTTTCATGTTTTTGTCATCCTGGTATTTACAAGTGATTTTTAAAAATGCTTCAATAGAAATATAATTCTTATTCTGTTGTAATTATATTTACATAATTTTTATCTATTTTCTAAACCCTGTTTCAAGCAGTCAGGGTTGTTATTCATTATTCCTTCTAACCACAAGTCACTTGAGATGGTGCTCTGTCTAATGAAGTCTTCAAATTATATTAATCTGACTTGATTCATAAACACTAAAGAATATATAAGCAGAGTTTTAAAAATATAAGCATATGAATTGAATTTATGTTTGACTTATGTGTAAGAATGAGGTAACAGTTTTTAAGTACTTTTATATAATTGAGCAAAAATGTTTAATAATGAATAATTATGCATTTCAGTAAAAAGACAAAGAACTGGAAAGTCAAAAATGTGGATAAAACTAAGCAAAAATACTTGCTATATCTCTTCCCAATTTGGTATGTAGAAAATTATCTTTTTTTCAACAACTGATTTTCAAGTGATCTATGCTTTCAGGTCAAGTCTGACTACTCATCAGTGATACTTTACTCCTATTCCATTGACCTGCTGTAGTGATTCAGGTATTTTATTTTCTGTCTCTGTTTTATTTCTGTTTTCCTCCATTCTCCTACTCATTACCACCACTATGTTAAGTCATTGTTCAAAAGTCATTGTTCAAAAGAATGATCACAACTGAGCTATCTAAGTGAAAGCAGAATAAGACTGGAAAAAAAAAGAGGCCGCTATAATTTGTAAATTCTCCTTGGTTCCAGAAATCCAGACTTCCTTTGTAAACCCTTACAGCTATGGATGCACAATTTATCTTCATTTATAATGTGCTAATATCAGAATGTGATTACACAGATTTTATAAAATAGGAATTGCTGACAACCCAACCCACTGGTTATTTTCTAGTGAAAGCATGTTGGTATGATACATATATAGCCATAATGTATATTATTATGTGTCTAGTAATTAATTTCTTAATGACTCAGTAAATATTTACCATTTTTGTTTCTTATGACACAATCTTCATTATTCCCAAGTACTATCCTAACTCAGGCAGATGGTTAAATAGAATCACTTCACTGTGCTCATTTTCCAGTTGTCTTGGGAACAATGTAACAACACTAGTACGATGTTTTCTTCTAGCAATGAAAAATAAAACATTTTTGAGATGTTTAAGCTATTTAAAGATCCTATTTAGAGAACAATTATAAACTGCTAATTGGCTACACATAATAGATGGGTATGCTAGGTGATAGATGGATAGATGATTGATAGGATAGATATTTCTATGCAGATGAGCTTTATGACTGTGAATCTACTGGATTTCTACTCAATAGTTTAAACTTCTGAAAGGGATTTTCAGTTTGGAATTAATAAAATATTCCATGCAATGGTATCAGCATTTTAAGAGAAGCCCCTGGATCCCCTATGACCAGGAAGTGTCTATTCTAGTGGGATTTTTTTTTTTTTTTGGTGGTACCGGGGATTGAACCCAGGGTCATTCTACCTCTGGGCTACACCCCCAGCCCAATTTTTTATTCTTTATTTTGAAACAGGGTCTCACTAAGTTGCTGAGGGCCTCACGAAGTAGCTGAGGCTAGCCGCGAACCTGGATCCTCTGGTCTCAGCCTCCCAAGTACTGGGATTACAAGCGTGAGTCACCACGCCCGGCCTAGTGGGGTTTTTAAAGTGAAGTTTTACTTACTGCATAACCTAGATGGGGACTGTGTGTTTTGTCTTTGTCTAGATCAGTACTAATGATGTTTTAATTAACATCTCAGAATTATGCTTTAATATACCAGAAATCAAATGGCAATTCTTTTGAGAAAGATTATGGGGGCAGAAAATTTGTACCAGTTTTACTGCTTCTGAATGATTTTACTTGCACAGAGTAACCTCTTTTCTTTGAGAATATTATCTGGTTTTGGTCTCATCTGGTACCTTTGTTCTTTGATTTCTTCATAAATGTGATTTGTAAATTCTCAGCTTCCTGAATTGTCCACTGATTAAGACACTGAGTAATTAAAAAAACCTAACTTATTAACTTGAAAATTAAAAATACATATCTTTCCCATGTCTTGCTCCTAGTCACCCCTTCCTTCTTACCAACTTTATCCTCGTAGGTGACCTATCCAGTCCGGTAACTTCTACTATCATCTATAGCAAACACTTTCCAGCCTTTCTCTCTCTTTTCGACTTCAAATTTGTGCATACAAATGTCTATGTGATTTCTCCTGCTTGGTTTTAAGTCATAACTAAGTGCTCATCCTCCTGTCATCCTCTCGTCCTCCTCCCCACTCTTCCTTATATTAATAAATAGCATCACATCCCCTTTATTGCTTGATCTAACCTAGGAATTATCCTTGATTCTCTTTCTTGCAGCTCCTTCACTTTATCCATCAGCGAATCCTGTTTTCTTTCCAAAATACATCTCATTTGCATTGCTACTGCCCTAGTCCAAGAAATCTGCACTCATCTGGGCTAATGCAATAGTCTATTTAATGGTTTGTCTGTTTCTACTTTTGCTCTCTAATTAGCCATTCTCCACACAGCAGCCAGTGTGATCCTTTAAAATTCATGACATCCTTCTGAAGCTCAAAACTTCCAGTGGCTTCTCATTGCACTTAGAATTAAACCTAAGCTGCCTACAAGTCTTTACATGATATGGTCATTGCCTGCCTCTCCAGCCTTCTTCTTATCTCCTTTTCCCTCCTCACTGATGTTGCCCTAACCATGCAGGTAAACTCTATAAGTTCCTTGAAAACAAACACTTCCACCCTTGAAACCTTGCATCTGTGTACCCTTTGCTTTGAAATTATGCCCTCTAACTTTCATATACCTGACTACCTCTTTTCATTCAGATTTCAGTCCAAAGGTCATCTTTTCAGAAAACTACTTTAAAGAACACCTTTAATTTTCTCTATTTCTTTGTTGTTTTGTGCGTAGTGCTCATCACTACCTGGACTTATCTTATGCCTATATTGCTTTTTTTCTCTTCTAAAATGTAATCTCCATTTCTAACAGTGACCTGTTCTGCCTTTTTCATCACTCCATCCTTATCCCTTAAAATAATAATTACAACATATTAGGTAGGGTTGTTGAAACACATAAAGTATTCTAAACAGAAAATTTGGTGCTGTTAGAAATAAATTTTCATGGTGTCAAAAAGAGGCACGTGTTCAAAAATTGCTTGGCAAGGCGATTTTACTTTTTTGCTAAAAGAGGTGCTCCCAGGTATACCAGAGCACACCTGACAAAGAACCCAGTGGGTCTTATATCCCTAACGCAAGCTCCTCCGGTGCTGAACTCATTGGTGGGAGTTACAGCTTCACATTCTTCTAGGTCAGCTACAGGGGAAGACAGGGAGGGTCTATGCCTGCAATCTCTTAAGAGATGCTAATTTTGCAAAGGAATATAAGTCCCTGCCAGGTTAAAAAATGGCACTTTAAATTAAGCCACTCCTTTGACAGAAAAGATACAATTATATTCTCACAGTGCACACAGGTAACTAATAGCAATACTTAATAAAATGATAATAATAGCAAATAATTTAAAAGAGAAGATTGATACTTTCTAGTAGTTTCAGATTTAGAAAAAACGTGATTGGGAAAATATGAACAAAGAATAATGCAGTCAGAAACAAAGAATAATTATGTAACATTTTTGTGAGGAAGTTTATAAAGACTAAGGTAACATAAACATGAGTATCCTGTTAATAGATTTTGATAAAATTAACTGTAAAGTGATGCTAAACCTGAAGTTCAATTTTGTTTTTTCTTTAAATTTTGTGGTACTGGGGATTGAACACAGGGTTGTTGTACAATAGCACTACATCCCCAGTGATTTTTATCTTTCATTTTGAGAAAAGGTCTTGTTAAGTTGCTAAGGCTGGCCTTGAACTTGAGATCCTTTTGTCTCAGCTTCCCTAGTACTGAGATTACAGGAATGTGCCACTGTGTCTGGCTTTAAATTCAGTTAAATCAAGGGGGAGATAAGAAGTATTAAGTTGAAAAATCCAAAGAAGTTTTTATGTAACCACAATGTGGAAGGATAGCTGTGTGTGTGTGTGTTACTGTGGATCAAAGCCACGACCTCACACATGCTAAGCAAGTGCTCTAACAGGGAGCTACATCCCCAGCTCTTTTTACATTTTATTTCTCCTTAAATTGCCCAGGCTTGTCTTGAATTTGCAATTCGCCTACCTACCTTGGTCTACCAAAAAGCTGGGATTAGAGTTATATGCAACTGTGCCTGACTGAGGGAAAGTTCTTAAAATCTCCTTTAAAGAAGCCTAATTTTCAGCTATATGATTGCTTTTGAATATGATTATAGTGCTTTGAACTTTTATCACATATGTATAATTTGGTTTAATGCAACTGAGGTAAGATAGGAAAAATAAAATATTAGGTAGAAAGGAGATGAACTGGGAAGGAAAGGGAAAATATATTTTTAAAAAATCTAGAAACTTCATAATGTCTAACTCCACCCTACAAGGTGTGTTCTATCTTAGACAGAAGCCTCAATACCCCACACCCTTAATCTGACCCCACCCTCCAAGATCTATTCTATTTTAGGGAAGCCTCACTGAGCAGCACCCCTAATCATAATGGGCTCTCCCCCCAGATTCCTGAGATGCTTAGTAAACAAAGGATCCATAAGGAGGGACAAGGGCAAGCACCTCCCAGCCACCACCCACCCCTGTTGGAAACCTGAGGATTATGAGGAGTTCAGACCTCCAGCCCTGCTGTGGGACCCTACCCCACCCCTCACAGGGGTTCTATAAAAGAAGAACTATAAAAGCCCTGGGACTCTCACTCCAGAGCTCTCTCTCACACTCTTGAGGTGGACTGGGTTCTCCCATTACCATGTATCCTCACTTCCTGAAATAAACCTCCATCTTTGTCTCTGACAGATGCGTGCTGAAAATTTTTTCTGCCACGGAATTATCATGTTGTGTTTCCCCCTGACACTACCACAAAGAGCAAACATGTATGTTTTAAAAAGCTTGCCATTATAACTCCCAAATAGGATAAAAAAAATGTGTGTATTTGGATCCCAGATCTCTATATAACTATTCACAAAATCACTGTTATATTTTTCAACCTCATTCCTGAAAGCACTGCAAATGTCAGATCAGTTTAGAATGTCAAAAAGTACCTCTGGGAATGACATGGCAGATAGAGTATTTGGCCAAATTCTCAGTGCATACCAAGGATGCCAGAAATCATATTAACCTGGCAAATCGGTGGAAAATTATTTAACTGTACAATCATGACTGGTTTCTCTGCTGCAAAACTACTGACTGTTTATGCAGTAAAATTGAATGTCTCTGTTTTGATGTGAGTAGTAGCTGATTGGGGATTATACCAATCACAAAGTAAGATTTCTCAAGAAATTCATTTGGAAAAGGCTTTTAATAAGCTATATTATAACCCACTAAGAAATGGAAATAGCATAACATAAAATTAGGGAACACTTTTGACTGCAGATTCTTATTATTCAAAAGTGTTAACATTCCAGACTATTTTATATATTTCTTTTTCTAGTATAAACAAGTTGACTGGATCTTAGTATTTACTAAAGAATTTTCAGTTTGAAATGTTCATTCTACAAGGCAAGTTATAAGATAATTATCATTTTAGGTAGTTTCCTCTGTATGTCCACATTTCCTGGATCCTTGCTGTCTTACTGCATGCTGCTGGGCTTGTCAATGTTGCTGTTCATAAAAATTTCATTTTTTTATATTTCTTAAAATCCTAAATTGGCCAAAGATTCCCAAGTGCCAAGAAATAGAGCATGTTCTTAAATTTGTAAGTGTTAATAATATGTATAGATGATCTTTTTCTCTGGATGTATAATATTCTCTTAATTTATAATGCTCAATGAACTATACTGTATTTTAAAACAAGAAAAACTTATTTTAAAAGTGCTGAAATCTTTAAAAATTTTATCATTTTTGAAGAAGAGTTTGATACTAAAGACATTACTTTGAAATTGTAAACATATTTTCTGGAAAAATACCACATAAAATACTATATTTGTTATTGTCTGAGGTGTAATCAAATAGCCTCATTAATCGTACCATATACAGTGGAAAAACATTAAGTTTGACCTGTGTTTGTATCCTGCTTCTTTTAGGTAGAGAGTGTCTTGTCCAGTCATTTTTCTTACATTTAATTCTTTGATCAATAATGTGAGTCTAATAATACCTATCTATTGAACAGTGTTGTTTATCAAGAAAGCCAGGAGTTATTACTGTCGTTATCATTGTCATCACCAATCTCTATCATTATTATTTCATCAATATTAATGCAGATATGGAAAATTACACACTCAGAAACATACACGCAAATCTGAACTCAGTATTAATGAGATTAGAAGGCAAAAATCAGAATTAAAATGCCACCAATTAGCAAATATAAGTTTGACTCTTCTAAACCTCTACTTGAACCTGAAAAAATTTCTTAATAGCTATCTTGGACAAACAGAAGATACAATAAGTATAGGTTTGAAAAGTAACATGTTTAATTCAAGTAAAACAAATTATTGGATTCTTCTAGGCTATCCCATGACCAAGTTGAAATCATAGAAAAATCTTCAGAAAGTCACAAATGAATTGTCATTTTATATTGAAATTTAATCCCCCAAATTCTGTTTTCAGTATGCATCTATGTCAATAGAAAATCTGTCAAAGAAGTCAGGCATGGTATCTCACACCTGTAATCCCAGCACGTGGGAGGCTGAATCAGGAGGAAAGAGGTTCGAGGACAGCCTCAACAAAGCAAGGCCCTCTACAACTTAGTGATGCCCTAAAATAAAAAATAAAATAGGGCTGGGGGTGCAGCTCAGAGGTAGAATGCTGCTGGGTTCAATCCTCAGTACCACAAAAAAAAAAGAAAGAAAATTTGACACAGAAATTAAGCTTGCTACAGTTATTATAATAATACCGATGTAAAATAAATTACTATTTGAACATAAAAATAGTTTGATATAAGTAGGGTTTATGAAATTTAAAATATATAGTCCCTCAGTCCTTTTCATTTTGAAACAGACTCTCACTAAGTTGCCAAGCCTGGCCTGGAAGCTACTGTTCTGTTTCAGCCTCACAAGTACTGAGATTACAAGCATGCGTCACCATGCCTGGCTCAAAATCTCATTTTTATATTTCAAAATTCATAGGACAGCTGTAAGTCTAATGAATTAAAGGTATGGAGAATACAGGCAAGAATGCCTCCTAGGAGGTTACTGTAAATTTTTATAAGACATATTGATGGCACAAACTAAGCCAGTGAAGCAAAGATAAAGAAAGTATGATTCAAAGATTGTCGTATATAATAATCTATTGCATGTCAAATCAGCACAGGGAAGGCAAAGGAGGTTGGTAGATGGTTCTCTGACTTTGTATTTGGATAGGACTACAAATTTTTAAAATACAAAACAGAAAACTTCTGAAAGTAAAAGAAAGTTCTAAAATAAAAAATTTGTAAAGTTGACAATTATTTCTCTTTGATTTACTGGCTTCCATAGTGGTAAATACATAAAATCCTTTTATTCAAAAACCATTTATAAAAATAAAATTATTTATATAAATAAAATATTACGTGAGTGTATCAAAGCAAAGGAAAACATTAAAAATTATACAGGTGACATGATGTCTTTGATTCATATTCATGTACTTTATTCAATTTCTTTGCCATAAGTGTCTCTAAAACCATCTCACTGAAGAAGTACTTTTTAAGTGTATTCAGATAAATTTGTGAGTTTTTAAAAATATAGCATTGCTTGCAATTTCCTTCATAGTTGCATTTTATGACTAAGTTTGAAATTGTTTAATGTTAAAGTTCTATAGACCCAAAACATTTTTTAATTAAGACACACTTATGTATTTTTCCTGATAGCTGTAAGCCTAGACTTAATTCTTCTAAATGACTGATATTCCTCATTCTTTTTTTATTATTGGGATGTGTAAAAATATTACCTTGAATATCTGAATTTTTGGTTTTCAATAATTTTAATTTTCTGAAAATGTTAATAATGCTATTTTGGCAATTTTATTAGATTTCCTACAAAAACATTTAAGAAAATAGTATCAAATTTAGAAAACACTTTCACAACATGGTTCTATATCATTATTGGACACTAATATTGGTGTACAAGGTTGTTTAACAGTCTAAAATATTTATATAATTTAATTGATGATGAACAACAAAGCAAAAGTGTGTAAAGTCTCATTTTAAGGTATACGTATACTCATGTGTGAGTAAATGTATATTTAGAAGTTTTAGTATATAGCTTGGCATATTGTGTTGGTCATATATCACAGATTAACTTGTCTATATGGCCAATTTCAAATATGTTTAAACAATGCAGTTTTCAATCCTTTACCATGATCTTGTACTCCACAGGCATTTATAATTTTATCTTCCTAAAAGTGTATAAATTTGGTTTAATGGTTGAAATTTTAGCTCTTTTAGAATCATATTCAATACTCCTCAGATGTTTCTTCATAGAATGAGCTCCCAAAAATTTACTTAGAGTCTCTGAATTAAATAGGAATATAATTGCCATTGGGACTAATCTAACTGATTTTCCACTTGAAAAAAAATTGTTGAAACTAATTTAAACCACACATTGTTTAACTTTTCAAGGTTCCATTTTGGAAAACTCATGAACTAAGGTCCCTATTCTTTTTGCATGTAGGCCAGAAAGCATCAGATTGAAAAAGAATAAAATTAACATGGGAGAGTCATTTAATCCAAATGAGCAGTGCCATTTTAGAGTGATATGAAACCTACTTTCTATAGTAATTAAGTGAAAATGTGCTGACATGATTTTCTCTTTAAAGTTGCTGATTGTTCACATGTTGTTGCTTCTTCTGAAGATCTGTGATATGTATGGCTAATATGTGGTCTGTCATAGCACTATGGCCTCACATATGGAGGATGAGAAACGTCAACAAATACTTTATGCAAGTCATACATTCATCAGTAATCTTTAGTAATGGAATTTCTTTGTAAGCACATATTTCCTGTATTTTGAAGTTTTTTGGTTCATTGCAGCTAAAAAGAGTATTGCAAAATGAAAATGCAATTAATGAAATAACTATATACATAGCATAATGTATAGTACAAAAAACACTGTAGAAGACGTGTTAAAACTGCATATATTCTATAGCATGACCCTTCATTCTTTATTTTCTCTACTTATTTTGTGTATACATACTTTCCCACATTACATATGGCTCCACTAAGTGGAGGCCTAACAATGAGAAATTTACAGGCCATGGGTTAAGGCAGGCATGACTGGCCGGGATTCACCACATGGACAACAAGGGCATTTGTCAAATATTTCTATCACCTGGGTCTAAAGGTGGTAGTGGTCTGTGCTATGTCTGAAAGCATTTTATTTTTGTATTTTTTACAATATTAGGAATAGTTACTTTATCTTTAGAATGAATAAGGAAAAGAGAAGAATGTTACATCTTATTTTTTCAGATTAATCAGATATTAAAGTGAATATTTTTATATTCTTCTTAAAAAAAACACTGTTCTTATATGAGTAGATGATACCATTATAGAAGCTGGGAAATAAAAAGAAGAGGTTTTCCATACCCAGAATATTTTAATCTTAATACCGAAAAATACTAAAATTTTTTGGACAAGTATTAAACTAAATAGAATATGAGAACAGGGATAAACTAGTGCTATCTTAAGCTAATCAGTAGGTAAAGTCACCCAAGATGTGGGTGACGGTTCATTAACTGATCTAGAGAAGGAAGAGAAAGTTTTGAGGTATGATGATGAGTTCAAATTTGGGGATGATCACGTTTTGATGATTTCGAACATCCAGGTGGCAATGCCCAGGAAATATTTGAAAATATTAATTTGGAGTACAAGAGAATGGTAACATACAGAAATACAAATTGAAAGTGTTCTGCATATGTGTGGTAGTTTAAGTCATTTGAGATGAGTGATCTGGTAAGACATTTTCAGCACTAATATATGGTGAGCATTTCACTGAATTTCTAGGAGTAAGACCAATGGTGTGTGTTTGGACATTGACAACAAAGAAAAAAATATGAAGTTTTACTTTAAATGACTTTTATATTCATTTTCCGTGTATACCATAGCAAACTACCAATGATAAAGTTGGTTTAAAACAATGAAAATTCATTTGCTTACAGTTTTGGATGCCAGAAGTCCAAAATATATATCCCTGGGCTTGAATCAAGCTGTCAGCATAGTTTCATTCTCTCTGGAGGATCTAGGGTTGAATTTGTTCCTTGACTCTTTCAGCTTCTGGTGGCTACCAACATTCCTTAACTCATAGCTGTGTCACTCTAGTCTCAACTTCTGCAATCATGTTGTCTTCTTTCTCTGTAAAAAAATTTCCTTTCATTTACCTTCTTAAAGATGGATGTGATTCCATGTAGAGCCCACCTTGATAATCCAGAATAATGTCTCCATCTCAAGGTCTTTAATTCATTCACATTCAAAAGTACCTCATTGTCATTAAAATATTCCCATATTCCAGGGATTGGGATGTGGATATACTTGGGGGGGTGGATTTTATCAGTTCACCATGACTTTATTGTTTTTCACCAATACCAAATTTTTCATTCTATGTCTATCATCATCTCTTGAGTTTTTGGTATATAGGTCAATACATCTATGTAATTATCTAATGTCTAGAACTGTGGTGTTCACTATAGTAGCCACTAGCCACATAACGCAATAGAGTAACTGAAATGTAGTTCATCAGAATTGAGATCTAAGTGTAAAATGTACATCATATTTGGAAGAATTGATAGAAGAAAAATAAGGTAAACTATCTCTTTTTTACTGATTACAAGTTGAAATGACATTTTTGGATATATTAAGAAAAATGATTGCGCTTACCTTTACATTTTCAATAAGGTTACTAGAAAATTTTAAATTATATATGATGTTCACATTATATTTCTATAAGGTAGCAGTAGTCCAGAATACGTGTGAGTTTAAATCTCTTCGCTTTATAGAGAAATCACTTTCTTACAAATAATTAAAATTTCTGAGAGTTGCAAACCAAGTTAATTGCATGCTAAATTTTATTTATTCTATGGCTTTACTCTGCACTATTATAATCCCTATTTGTTCATACTATTTAGTGCTGCTTTTTTCCATTACACAGCAACAAACCATCAGGACTTCCTGTGAAATCATGTGCTCCTTCAGCCCCCATTCACTCCTAATCGCAGGCACCTGAGATCTAAAGAGAGGGCAACACTTGGTGAGTGGCAATCATTCAGAACAGAGGAAAGAAATAAGGTAATTTGGAGGAGTTCGGCATTTTCTTTCAACAGAGGTCATATTTTAATGTGTTCAGTGTGGCAAGGAAATAAGGGAGAATGTTTATCATGGGCTGAGGGAAAGGAAGAGTCGGCTACTGTGGAAGGTTTGAGATTTCAGAAGAGGCCTGTGTGTCAGTCTAGGGGAGGAGTTGGGGAAGAGTGAGCAGGGGAGAAACTCCGGGAGGTTTCTTTTTTTATATATTTTTGTTGGTGCATTTTTTTTGAGGTACCGGGGATTGAACTCAGGGGCGTTCTACCTCTGAGCTACACCCCTGGTCCTATTTTTTTTAATACTTTATTTTGAAACTGGGTCTCACAAAGTTGCAGAGGGCCTCACTAAGTAGCTGAGGCTGGCCGTGAACCTGGATCCTCCTGTCTCAGCCTCCCAAATACTGGGATTACAAGAGTGTGCCACTGTGGCCACCACACCTGGCTTTGTTGGTGCATTTTAATCATACATTATAGTGAGGTTAAAAGTGATACAAACATACATTTACTCAGCACTTGGTATATTTCTGGCCCCATCTCTCCCTGCTCCCCTACCCCTTCCATACATGTTAATGAGATTGGTAGTGCTACCTTCATATATGAGCAAAACATTATTTAATCTGTTTCCTTCACCAAGCTTCATTTTTTTCCCCTTCCCTTCTCCCTTCCTCAAACCTCTTCCACTATTCTCCTGGTCTCTCTCCTCATTTAAATGAAATAACTTACGTTTCTTATTTTCTTTCTAGCTTCCACATATGAGAGAAAACATACAACCCTTCACTTTCTGAGACTAGCTGATCTCACTTAGCATAACATTCTCTAGTTCCATCAATTTTCCTGCAAATGACATAGTTTTGTTCTTCTTTATGGCTGAGTAAAATTCCATTGTGTGCATACACCATAGTTTCATAACCCATTCGTCTGTTGACAGACACAAGTCTAGTTCTCCTCTCCACCTCCTTCCTTTAACCACCTTCTTCTATTCTACTGGTGTCTCTCCTCATTTATCTGAATACTTTTGTTTCCCACATATGAGAGAAAACATATGACCCTTGACCTTCTGTGACTGACTAATCTCACTTAGCATAATATGCTCTAGTTCCATCCATTTTCCTACAAATGACATAATTTTGTTCTTTATAGCTGAGTAAAATTCCATTGTGTGTATATACCATTCTTCTTTTCCTGGACACCTAGGTTGGTTCCATAATTTGTCTATTGTAAATTGTGCTGTTATAAAAATGAATATGCATGTATCACTATAGTATTCTGACTTTAATTCTTTTGGAAAGATACTGAGGAGTCTATTGAGAGGGAGAAAGAGCAAGGATGCAAATACTTTTCAAGCCTATATTGGGTCCCAAGTCCCATATATGATATTCGAATGTATGCTATAATATTCCTTTATGCAGAAAGCAATTTAAGATGCAGAAAAATGAAATAATTTGTCCCAAGTCACACAGCTATTAGGTATAAAAGGCAAATTTAGGATTTACTGACTTATGGGTATCTATCCTTTTAGATTATTAATGCTAGATTAAAGAGTGGATCTGTAAGGGTGGAAAATGGGTAACTAAGTTGGGGACACTTTAGAAAAATTCAGAAATTTCACTAATAGGAGTCTATGTGTGATATGGTTTAGGGAGAGGAGGAGTAAGACTAGGGTATTACTTTTACTTGAAACCATTCTTAGCAACTGTGGGACTCTACCACATTGGAAGAACTCATAAGAAATGGCATGTTGGTTAGCCTTGTAACTAGTCAAGGTTTGGAACTTGACCAGTCCTTAGCATCTGACCATATTTCTAATAAATATAGACATCTGGATTTTTATATACATATCCCATAAAATATAAGACATTTAAACTTCACTCTCTTAAAAATCTTAAATGTGGCATGAGGAATGAAATAGATGAAATAATGTTATGTTCATATAAGAAGGTATCACTACAAATCTTACTAGCATGTCCAGGCAGGGAGCAGGTAGGGATGGGGCACAGGGTGTAGAGGGAAATACACCAAGCAATGTCGTATGCATCTGTGAATGTAATATCACTTTGCATCTCACTACAATGTCAAATTACAACACACCAATAAAATACCAAACAAAAAGACTTCCATTCAAATTTTAGTTAATGATTATAAGATGAGGATATTAAAAAGATTACTCTGACACATAATATGTAATTTAATAGTACCATGATATCACCTTAACTTTCTGATTATCAATTCTGTATTTATCAATTCATGCTATTCTCCTCAGGAATCATTTCTTCTTCATTTCATCTGGGACATTCAAGAAATCAATGCCTTTTCTTTACATATTAGTATTCCTCTCACTTTGCTGACCCTCTCCATCCATGGACTCTTTGTTAATTCTTTTTTTTTTTTTTTTTGCAGTACTGGGGATTGAACACAGGGGCATTCTACCTCTGAGCTACACCCCCGGCCCTATTTTTTATACTTTATTTTGAAACTGGGTCTCACGAAGTTGTGGACAGCCTCACTAAGTAGCTGAGGCTGGCCGCGAACCCGGATCCTCCGGTCTCAGCCTCCCAAGTACTAGGATTACAAGCGTGCGCCACCACGCCCGGCTTGTTAATTCTTTTTTAATAAAAATAGTATATGCTCTTCTTGGTACACTATTGGGTTTTAATCATTTTACCATCCAATCTGCAAGTAGATGACAGGGTAGGAAAGGAGCTACTCTGTATCTGGTAGGAGGAAGTGGATGGAAGTGGTAGCAGAAGAAGGGCAAATCCCTGTGCTCTAAGAGTCTTGGCTCAACATAAACTTACAAAGTTAACTTTTTTCCTTGCTGCCCTTCATCAGCCTTCTTGCACTAGCTGCTCTGGCTTTTCCCTATTCTGAATTTTTAGGATCCTTCTTTCTCCTATTAATCTTGCTTCTCATTCAGCCAATATCAGGACACTTGGCCCAGGTTTTCTCATTTGACCCTTTCATTTGAGTGGCTCACAGTCTCTACACACACCTTTTAATCCTTCTCTGAAGTCTTAGGGAAAGTATTTAAAAATGATCATCGTTAATCTCTATCTCCAACTCCCTTTTGGTGTTCTTAAAAAGGTAATTTTAATTATTTACTTTTCTTCTGTTACCTTTAATTTCTCCTTTTCTATTGATTCTTTTTCTAATGATGTTTAAATTCTTTTTTTTAAAGTTTTGGTAAATAAGTAGAAGAAATAACATATTATTGTTCTTGAATTGGCCTTGACTTATATGATTGGATATTTAAAAGTTTAGGGCATTTTTCTTTCTTTTTTTTTTTTTGCGGTACCGGGGATTGAACCCAGGGGTGTTCTACCTCCGAGCTACGCCCCTGGCCCTATTTTTTATCCTTTATTTTGAAACCGAGTCTTACGAAGTTGCAGAGGGACTCACTAAGTAGCTGAGTCTGGCCACGAACCCAGATCCTCCAGTCTCCGCCTCCCAAATACCGGGATTACAAGCGTGCGCCACCACGCCCGACTAGGGCATTTTTATTTCTTTTGCAATAAATTGTCTTTTGGAATCTCATGCTCCCTTTTTATTGATAAATTAGTGTAAATTTTGCAATGTTTTTGATCTAATCTATGAGTTAATATTAATCATTTGTGACAAAAATTCTGAGAGTTTAATATTTGTGACAAGTTTTTTTTTATTTGTTGCCCCCCTGAACAGTGTCTAAGAAATGGATCTACTAAATATGTTTAATTTTACTCATTACATTGGTCACTATGTATTGGATATTTAAAAGTTTAGGGCATTTTTCTTTTTTTTTTTTTTGCGGTACGGGGGATTGAACCCAGGGGCATTCTACCTCCAAGCTACGCCCCTGGCCCTATTTTTTATTCTTTATTTTGAAACAGGGTCTCACTAAGTTGCGGAGGGCCTCACTAAGTAGCTGAGGCTGGCCGCGAACCTGCCATCCTCCTGTCTCAGCCTCCCAAGTACTGGGATTACAAGCATGCGCCACCACGCCCAGCTTCCTTTTGTGATATTTTTAAATGATTCAATACTTAAGAGTGGCATTTGCTTCCTATATTTTATATTAAGGTATACTCACATATTTTATAATATTTTGGTTTCTATTCACTATTTTAAGATTTATAAATCATGTAGAATTATTTTGTGCTTTCTTATATTACCATATTAACTTAGAAATCAAAATATTCTTAAATCATTTTTGAATTGTTTAGCTTAATTTATGCTCATGTCATTAATTTAAATTTCCCAAATTAAATAAAATTTGACAATGTTACTGATTCTATTTGACGATAAGCATAGTAAGGATAAGAATCATGTCACACTCTGAAGACCAAGTATCAAATGTTTCTTCTTATAAGTGGAATCTAGAAAGAAAGACAGACAAAGATAATATGAAAGTAGAAGGATGATTATTAGGGAGGGGAACGGGACCCATAGAAGAAGGGATGGGGTAAAAAAGGGTAATAGGGAGGGTGGGCTACAATCAAAGTACATTGTATAAAAATATCAAAGAGAAACACATTCTTTTACATAATTAACATGCATTAAAATTATAATAAAGAGAATCATGTCATAGTTGTATCCTCAGAACATAGCCTTGATGTATCATTTATTACTGTGCACAGTACATAATAGACTTTCAATAAATGTTTGCTGAATTAGATTACAAAATTATATTATCATATTAAATCCATGTCATGGTAATTATTTTATTTATATAATACTGTACAAACTCCCCTGAAACTATGCTTTTTATTAAACCAACTCATATATCATTCAATTCTTCTCATTCCTTAACTCTATATTCTTTTTTTTTCTACCCAGCTTCAGATAATGTTATAAAGTCTGTTTCTCCTTTAGAATTTCGCTGCTTGATTTCAAAGGGCATGTATTTAGCTGGTGACTCCTCGTCTTTCTGGCCATATTGGATGACCAGCCAGTTTTAGTCAAGAGGATTCCCTATCTTCATGAGTTTTTCTGTAAGTCTGGCTTTATGCATTCTCAAATATAGCAACTTTCACTCCCCCAAAGTCTCTATCCTTTGAACTTCTTTGTTTTACCTGCAGTAAGGAGAATACAAAGAAATGATTGTTTTGTTTACTACTTATTGATTATATATATATTATTTTATGAAAATCATTTAATTTTTTATACTTTCATTGGTGCAGTGTAATTGTACATCATAAGATTCAAAGTGCTACAAATATACATGCACATATCACTTGGTGTATTTCCCTCCATATGCCCACCCGCCTTCCTTTTCCTCCCTCCCCATACATGTTAGATTGTAGTGAAAATGTTGTATGGATGTAACCTTCATTTGAAATGTTCCCTTTCTCAGTCCTTGTCCCCCTCCATCTCCCTCCCCAAATCCCCTTCCACTATTTTACTGTTTACTCTTTTCATTTGACTGAAGTCCCTTTTGCTTCCTATTTTTGTTCTACCTTCCACATATGAAAACACACCACTCTTGACTTTCTGAGACTGGCTGACCTTGCTTAGCATACTATTCTCTAGTTTCATCCATTTTTCTGCCAATGACATAATTTTCTTCTTTTTTTATGGCCGAGTAAAATTCTAGTGTGTGTATATATCGTAGTTTCATTATCCATTCACCTGTTTATGGACACATAGGTTGTTTCCAGAATTTGGCTACTGTGAATTGTGCTGCTATAAACATGTTATTGTACATGTATCACTATAGTATTCTAACTTCAATTCCTTTGGAAAGACACTGAGGAATGGTATGGCTGGGTCAATATGGTGGTTCCATTTCTAGTTTTCTGAGGAACCACTATCATACTGATCTCCAAAGTGGTTGCACTAATTTAAATAGTGTTAGCTCTAGCAAAAACTAGAAGGGGTTCAGAGATTGCTAATAGGAAATAATTAAGCAGACTGATTATTTTTAAGGAATAGCACATGATATACCTACACAAATCTATAAGACTCAATCACTATCCAGAGCATGAAGGGGAGGAAAGGAGGAGGGAATGGGGTGGGATTGGAGGGAGGGCTGAATGTGCAATGTGTGCATGTATGATGTTCATACTCTGACATATATCAAAATGTATAATTACAATGCACCAATAAATGAACATAAAAAAATAAAATAAAAATAAAAAAATAAAAATAAAATAAAAATAAAAAATAGGGCCGGGGGTGTAGCTCGGAGGTAAAACGCCCCTGGGTTCAATCCCCAGTACCGCAAAAAACAAAACAAAACAAAAACAAAGGGGCCGAAATCAGAACTACAGTAATATATGCATACCCATGTTCATAGCAGTATAATTCACAACAGGCAAATTATGGAACCAATCTAGGTGTCCATCAACAGATGAATGGATTACAAAATTATGGGATATACACACAATGGAATTCTACTCAGCAATAAAGAACAAAAAAAAAAGAATGTTGGTCGAAATTGGTCAAGAAATATATGAAAAGTATGTAACATCTTTAACCATCAGGGAAATAGAAATCAAAACTATATTGAGATTCCATATCACTCTAGTCAGAATGACTATCATCACAAATACAAATAACAATAAATGCTGGCTGGAGTTGGGAAAAAAGAACTCTTATATACTGTTGGTGGGATTTTAAATTGGCGAAGCTGCTATGGAAAGAAGATTGGGGGTTCCTCAAAAAAGTTAAAGTAGAACTATCATACAATACAGCTACATCACTCTTTGGTGCATACCCAAAGGAACTTAGGTCAATGTACTATAGCAATATGTGCATACCCATGTTTATCACAGTAAAAGTCACAATAGCCTAGTTATGGAATCAGCCTAGATTTCCATCAACAGATGAATGGATAGAGGATATGAGTATATATACACAATGAAATTTTATTCAGCCATTAAGAAGAATGAAATCATGTCATTTACAGGAAAAATGAATGGATCTGGAGAGCATCATGTTAAATGAAATAAGCCAGGCATAGAAAGACAAGTCTCATATGTTTTCTCTTATATGTGGAAGCTAGAGAGAAAAAAGAAGAAGAAAAAATAGGACAAGATGACAGTAGAAGGGAGACTTTTGGAAGGGGGGTGAGGGGAAGGGAGGATCGGAGGATAAGTGGAGGAATTGCAAAATGAAATTGATCGAATTCTGTTATATGCATGTATGAATATGCCACAATGAAATCCACTATTCTGTATAATTAATATGCACCAATAAAATGGTGTTCCATAGTTAATACATAAACTATTATCACAAGGGAAAGAATGGCTTTAAAAATGCACATGTGCCCTCTTATTATTTTTTTAATATTGGTAAACAGCTTTCTATGTTGTCAGATGATCGAACTTTCAAGAGAATGTAGATTGGGTTTATAATTTAAAATTTCTATGGCTGGGGATATAGCTTAATGGCAGCAAACATGCTTAGCATTTGCAAGGCCCTGGGTTCAATCCCAGCACCAAAACAAAACAAAACCAGACACAAACCACCACTTCCTGAAACAGATACAGGATGGAGATGAGGGACAGGCAGTCAAAAAGCAAGAAAATGAACCCAAAAGCTGCATAGAGATCTTGAGGGAGCAAAATTAAGCACATAGTGTAGCCTTCTATAATTTTTTAAATAAATGTACTTAAGAAGAAGAAACAGTTGCCCATCTTGTTTTAAGGCTGCTAAGAAGAAAAACAATTAGTCAGAAACTAGAACTAGTGTGGGTAAATTAAAACTTACCCACACTAGTAGGAAGATTTGTAGGAAGAATTGGGAATATGAAATTTCACAATTTTGCCTAAGACCACCTTCATTCATTGTCATGTATGTGCTGGGTAAGTAAAAGCAGTATAGAAATATATCCTACCTTGTGTAACCCATGCTTTGAAATTTTTTAGAAAATGTTCATAATTTTTATGTTTAATAAAGAAGGAAGTTATAGATGTATAATTGTTTTATATCTCTCTGTGATTCACTAATGTAATGTCAACATTTATTAAATGCTCACTGTATGTTGAACACTATGTTAAGTTTCTAAGTCATGTTTTATACTTGCAAAATCTATGACAGTTTTTGCATTAATAAAGAATAAATAAATAACAATTTATACTTTCATTGTTGACTCTGGTCATGATAATAGTTACTGAAAATGAGAGAACGTAAGCTGGGGATGTGCCTCAGGGTTTGATCACCTGTCTAGTATGCAGCTCCACCTCCATAGAAAAAGTGTAATTCATCAGTTTCAATCTTAATAAAATAAGGGCATATCCTCTAATCCTCTAACTGTATTGCATCAATAAATTCTTAACCTGATGGCCTTTCAATGGTATTCTTTATCATAAGTACAGAAATTGATGAGTAGTTCTTCATCAAGAATATTGAATTTGGACTGAGACACCTGCTTGCTCAGTTTTGTCTAAGTGGCAATATTATAATAATTCCAAAATTTGAAGTGCTAGACCATTGAAATATAAGTCTGGTTTATTTGGCTATTTGGAGGATTTTAGATGAAAGTAAGTTTCCAAGAATATACTAAAAGAGATGTAGGTTTATGAGGATGATGAGGTATAACAGAAGGAAAGAAGTAGGAGAGTTTATTTGGAAAGCAGATTTGCATATTGCTAGGGAGGAAAGTCATGAAAAGGAAGTAGGTGATGAGAAGAGAGCTTTGTAGGTTTATTTTTGTTGTCCTGGTTTTGTGGTGTCAGCTGGAAGTAACCTGTGTTCCCATTAACCTCTCTTCCCTTGCTGCTGTTTCCAAACTTTCCGCATGGCCTATGGCTAAGGGTCACTTTGCATCATCTGAAATTAGAGGAAAGGTCTTATTTTAATAGTCCCATTGGCAATATTGTTCAATTTAAAAAAGAAATCCTAAGAAAACCTTGCTTGATGTTTTAAAATAGCCACAGACTTATGTTAGCTACCACAATAACGCAAAAGTTTTATTTATTAAACTAATATTATAAAACATGGTAATTATATATATGTATATATATTATGTATTTAGCACATGCTTGATAATGCAAATCATATCAGTAACATGATATTTCATCTTATTTACTTGAAAACCATACTTTTTGCACCAATATTATAAGGAGTTGTGCATTTTTCTAATCAATGAAAAAGAAAACCTATGTAACAGAGATAGTATCACACTCCTAGCCTGAAATAATATCTTATATTTTCCTCTCCAAAACACTGTCAGTTTATTACAGAGTTTGGATTAATGTAGAGGAAAAAAACATATAGACATTTGAGAGTTGTCTCCGTTGATCCAGCCATTCAATTACATCAAACACAATCACTTTCACCAAGTCTACTCCTTCAGTAGTTTTCCTATTGAGATACAGAGCAATGCCATTTATCCCAATGTGCTTGTAAGTCTTTTATCTTAAGTCAGAAGCAATGACAGTCTCAGCCTATGTTACCATACTGACAAGCTGCCAACCTCTAGAGCTGCTGAAGACATTTTAAAGGAACATTTATTTTTCATTAATTGACTCATGATGCATTGAATTACTGAAACATTTGTTAAGTGTCTGTAATATGTCAGGTACTGCTTGAAATAATAAGGATGTAGAAGAGATCAAAAGATGGTATCTAGCCTCATGGAACTTCCAGATCAGTAGCAAGAAGTAGATTTACCTGCACCGGGCATGGTGGTGCACACCTGTAATACCAGTACTTGGGAGACTGAGACAGGAAGATAGAAGGTTGAAGGCCAGTCTCAGTACTTTATTTAGCAAGAACATCAGCAACTTAGTGAGAGATCCTGTTTCAAGATAAAAAATAAAAAGTGCTGGGGGTATAGATCAGAGAGAGAATGCCTTGGATTCAACCCCAGTAGCAAAAAAATAATAAAATAAAAGTAGACTTGACTATACAACAATTTTTAAAAGTTTATTCACTTGACTTTCTATTATACATCAGTATGGGATACAGTAAAGGATGAAAACAGTCAAGGGAACTGGGGATATGGCTTACTGGTAGAGCTCTTGCCTGACATGTGTGAGGTCTTGGGTCCTGGGTTCAGTTCCTAGGAATGCATTCACATGCTAGTTGTACACATGTGTCAGACACACACACACACACACACACACACACACACACACACACGGAAGTGTTGCTACTTTATCTTTTGGACCAGGAAAGACTTCATAAAGGAAGCAACACTTTGTGTCTTAAATGAGACAGCCTAGCAGGGAGAGGGGCCAGGGGATTGAACAGCAACCTAGAATTAGAACAGGCAAAGGTAAGCACCAAACCACTTGGTACAGTTAGAAAAGTGTATTTGACATGGTGAGAATGTAAGGTATAATAGGAACCAAGGTGCAAACTATGGCCAGAGGTAGGCGGGGTCCATGTCATGGTGAACCTTGTATAACAAGCTCTGTTGTTTAGATCTATTGTCAAAGACAAATGAAATAATTTATACATGGAAATGCAATAAATATGTTTTCAGTCCAGAAAACAATCTACAGCACTATGTAGACTGTGGAAAGTATATATGTGAAAGTAGAGATCTATGTCAGAGTCAAATTATTGCCAATCCTGGGAGCTAAGGACTCTCCTTTTCTGTTTCCTTCTTATTGTGATTTAGCACTGGCCTTATAGGAAACTGGTGTGTCACAGTTAGATATAGAATGTCCCCTGAAGAGCTCATGTTTTAATGTTCAGGGGTAAGTCATGAGGGTTGTAATCTCATCCGCAGATAAATCCATTGTGATGGGAAGTAATCTAGGCAGATGGGGTGTGGCTGGAGAAGTTGGGCTCCTGGAGGTGTGGCCTTCGGAACTGTGATTTTGTCTTGGAGTCCCCTTGCTCGTCTGCTGTCTTGCTTCTAGCCTCCATGATATGAGAGCGGAGCTTTGCTCTCTCCCTCTCTCTGTTTCTGGCCTCCACGATGTGAGAATGGAGCTTTGCACACACTCTCTCTCTCTCTCTCTGCTTCCCGCTGCCTTGCCCTGAGCTTCAGGCTCTGGCCTCACATGAACTGAACCCCAAATTTCCAAGGAAACTATGAGCAAATAAATCTTTCCTCTAAGTTGTGTTTTGAGTTGTTTTAGATTTAGCAGTGAGAATGTTGCCCGAGACACAGTATCTGACATTGATGGCAGCATCCTCTATGCTTCCTTGTAATCTGTTTCTTGTGCAAGGAAAAGTTCTCTTTTTGTTTTTGAAACTAGCTACATATTTAGCAATATTTAATAACTTTCTTATTTGTGCTACTATATAGAATGAAAACATTGCAGTGTGTTTAGGTGAATGTTTTAAAATTAAAGTTACTTGTCTATCTTTTTTATACATATATTTCTGGCTTTTTTAAAAACACAGGCATTCAACCTTCATAATGTTGAAAATCTTAATTAGTTGAAGAAAATATATAGTCTTACACCTTACTTTGTTTCAATAATTTTCCTCTTCATAGGCAATGGCTTTTATTATTTGTGCTCTTTGTTGGCGTATATTTATTTTTAAATGATGTACTTTTCTAAATTATGCAACCAGCCTAGGTGTCTGTCAATAGATGAATGGATGACAAAAATGTATATACACACAATGGAATTTTACTCAGCAATAAAGAGCAAAATTGTATCATTTGCAGGAAAAGGATGGAACTAGAGAATATTATGCTAAGTGAGATCAACCAGTCTCAGGAAGTCAAGGGACATATGTTTTTCTCTCATATGTGGAAGCTAGGGAGAAAATAAGACTTCAGATAAGTGAGGAAAGAGACCAGTAGAACAGTAGAAGGGGATTGGGGGAGGGAGCTGGGGAGGGGAAAGAGTAGGATCAAGGAAGAGAATAGTTATGTCCACACAAGAAGGTTTCACTACCAATCTCACTAACATGAATGGGGAGAACGAAAGGGGGTACACGGGTGTATATGGAGGGAAAAAATACACCAAGTGCTTTGTGCATGTGTGTTTTTATCACTTTGAATCTTACTATGATGTATAATTACATTGAAAAAATTATGTTCTTTTATTGGTATTTCTTATTAGTTTTTGATTTATAAATGAAAATTATTTATTAATACATTGCTATGATGGCTTAGTGCTCTCATGATGCCTACTCTACCATATTTTCCTAGTATTAGTAAAATCAATAGTTTTCACAAACAACATTTCTTTGTTATACATTCCTTTCTTGCAACATTTTCACTTATGTAATATTTTAAGTATATTCTTAATTTTTGAAAATATTTATTCAGATCATCTGTTCATTAGTGTTCTGATTTTTTGTCCAGTCATCTCTTTTCGCCTTCATCTTCCATCTGTAGTTGGGATGTAGTTTGCTGCCGTGTCATTTTGGTTCATAGGACCCCCCGCCATGGATCCATTATTTCCTAGATCTCATGTCTTCATTTGATTAATTAGTTGGTTAGCTAATTTCTATTCCCCTTTTTTTCCTGGAACATGTCTTTCAGTAAATATCTAAGTAAATATTTAATGTTTTTATTTATTCTTATGTTCCTGAGTATGTTTTATGGTCTCATTAAAATTTATGTTTGAATATATCTTTATTTTACCTTATAATTAAACTTTTATTTGGATATTTAGAAATTACCTTCCACTCATAACTTCAGTAGCTTTTAGAGTCAAGTGACTGGTGGTAAATCTGATTCCTGTCTGAATCTTCGTGATTTATTTTTCTCTGAAAGTCTGGAAGCTTTTCTCATTATTTCTGGCATTCTGAATCATAATGATATGCCTTGATGTGTTGAGTAAATTTTAAGCTGAATATTTAAGGAGTTCGTGGACAGTTTATTCTGCCACTTTTTTCATAATGTCCATCATTTTCTATTCTCTTCCAGAATTTCATTTAATCTGCTATTGGGCCTCCTGGACCAATCTTCTAGGTCTTTCATCCTTCCTCTTGTTTTCTCTTTCTTTCATTTACTTTTTACTATGAGATACATATACTATGCGATATGTACAGAGATGTAAAAATATGTGCCTATAAGTTTTAAATGTAATCACTCAATGGATATTCTTGTACTAATCTCCCAGAATAAGAAATATAACTTCATAAATATCTTAGAAGTTTCTGATATTTCACTTAGGAATTTTATGCACTCTAGGTTAAGGGTTAGAGAAATTTGCCTCTATTCTTTACTTCATTCTCTTGTTTTTAGTGGACATTCTATTGAAAATTATATTTTTCTCCTTTAACATCCTAATATGGTTAACTAATTTCCTATTGTTAAAATAATTACAAAATATTACTTATAAAATAATAAGTAATCCAGTATTATAAATAATACTTATCTATTATTATTGTTATTTGTCTCATTGATGAGACAAATACAACATGTCTTTTGGTTTAGTGAATGTTTTTCATAGGATCCTTGCTTCAAAAGTCATGGATGGGATGAAAATTGGTAAATTTTCTTTTTCATACTATGTTTGTTTATGTTTGAAAACAAGTTAAGGAGTGTTTCCTCTTAGTCTGTTCTCTGAGAATGTTAATGTAATGTTGTGTAGTTTCTGTGTACTATATCATCTTAGTTGAGCTGGAAAGACATTTTCCAGAACTTCTCTCCCCCTTGTGAAAACAAACATAGACTGCCAGGGAAATAAGTGTGGACTTGAAAGAAGAACACAAAGTAGCAACCATTATGCTCTCAAGGTTTTTGCAGAGTATTAGAAACCATTGCGATTTGCACATATTTTTCCTCCAACTCTTTCAGCTTCTCTGTGTTGCCCTCCCCTCGATTCTAAAACTCTTGAGTCAGAAACATATGACTAAAGTCATCAGCTTCATACCCCCCAGGTGGGAGCTGGTGAGAGATAAGCATGGATTCCAGAAGACACTTTGTTTCTTAGTCTGTTCTTATGATTTCTGTTTGATTCTTACTCTCCTTTATTTCATGTCTAGGTTATATCTGCCCAGTTGTCATTCATGCCAATTTAGTGACTTCACCAAAAGATGCAGAGGTAACAGCTACTCGAAGATTTTTTTTCTGTCTTCTTCCATGATAATGTCACGTTGGAGTCCATGGTCTGCACCATGAATGAGCTTGCAGCCAGTGCATCACACAGGGACCCATACTCAGAAGGGAGCCTATGCTCCCTTCTGAGTGTGTTGCATAGTGAAATTCTTGATGGTTTTATCTTTGAATTTGACAATGGAGCATGAGATAGGCACTTGGAGCCTTCGCTAACCTGTGGCCCTGTCTTTTGGGGAGGATTTCTTGGCTGTCCACTCACTAATCCCTGGGCATGAGTGTGGAGTAAGTTGGGTTTGGACACATGCAACCCATGCATCAAGCCATACACTGGTCAGATACCTGTAAGGGTCTGCACAAGTTATTCCCATGCCCAAGGGATGTGATAGGAAAATACAGACATGGGGATTTTTTAAAAAATGTGTAGCCAGAAACAACCTAAAAGTTTGACACAGGGATTTTTATGGTGGTTATCTTACTTGTTAGAATGAATGATCATTGTCTTTATATGATCTACTGATAAAATGTAAAAAGTATTAATAGTGTTTCATTTATTTTATATATTTATATATTTTAGGATCTTTAATAACCTTTCTAAATTAACCAAAGCAAAATCATCTTTTATTTTCAGTGGTCTCATTATATACCTATATATATTTTACCAATATCTAAAACTGAACACTTAGCAGTATTGAATTATTCCCCATTGAGATTATGACATTATATTTTAAAGGGCCTTTTCTGTTTTCATAGTTTTAAAACCATCTGTGCATTCTGGTACTAGGTCAGGGCCAGGTTGATTAATCTTTTAATACATTACATAATTTGGAATTTTCTTTTGTTATTTTTACATGTTTTAATCTGAGAGACAAACAATTTTTATGCTGTATTTTTTATGTGCCATGAAAAATTTACAGAGAATCAGAACTTTTGAAATTGCCACAGAATTGTATTTTTTTCATTTTTTTATTGGCGCATTGTAATCGTACATCTTGATGCAGTTCAGGGTGATAGAGGCATACATGCACACAGCACTCGTTGAGCCCTCCCCCAGTTCCCACACCACTCCCTCTCCCTCCCCACCTTCCCATGCTCAGTATAGTGATTGGTTTTGATAAGTTTGTGTAATGTACATTATATGCATTGAGGTGTTTCTCTCTTCAAGTCTTCTTTCCCCCTCTCATCTCCCTCAGTTAAGTCCTTTCCTTCATTCCACTAAGGTTTCTCCTTTGTCTGGAGTCCCTCCTGTGTCCTAATTTCTCCCTAGTTTCTACATATGAGGGAGAACATCTGACCCTTCACTTTTTGTGACTGACTAATCTCCCTTAGCATAATGTTCTCCAGTTCCATCAATTTCCCTGCAAATGACATAATTTTGCTCTTCTTTGTGGCTGAGTAGAATTCCATTCTGTGTATATCCCATAATTTTGTAACCCATTCATCTGTTGATGGACATCTCAGCTGGTTCCATAGTTTGGCAATTATGAATTGTGTAGCTATAAACAGATATGAATTCATTACTATGGTAGTCTGGTTTCAAATCTTTTGGATAGATACCCAGGAGTGATACAGCTGGGTCATATGGTAGGTTCATTCCCATTCTTCTGAG